>NW_010582647.1:606287-613492 GCF_000705375.1 Tinamus guttatus | reverse complement strand
TTCCTGCTGCACTGTGCTGGCACATACAAATAAATATTTTTAATAATCCAGGATGACTATAACTTGAGTAAGAGCTATTTTATTTACAATAAATATTCTTAGTTGGTTAATTTAGCTTTGAGTTGACTTAAAGAAATTTTATTTCTTGATGGCAAAAATATTGCAAATGATGGCAATAGAGAGAAATAACAAAGTGAGATTCATCTTGCCATAGTTGAAGATAAGACCTATGAATGGAGTACTCCAAGTGTACAAAGTTTTTGTGAAAAAAGAATCTCAGGATCATGGACATGATAAGAAAAAAAAAAAAAGTATTGAGGAACAATGTAGATAATTTCTTCCTATACCGCAGATGCACTTGTTCACACAACATTTGTTTGAGTTCTAGACATCATTTTATCAAAAAATATGGAGAATCTGAAATAAATAGAAGTTAACGTAAACAGGGAAGGAATACGAATTTATAATCTAGGTTTAAAGCTGAAATTTCAAAAATGCTTTTCTTTGTATGGCTGTTTCCTTATATTTGTTTACAAATATCAGTCTGTAAGCAAGATTCCTACAATCGTTTCAACTGTTTGGACTGAACAACTGGGAACTTTAGTGTGGCACACCTCTGAAAAAAAAAGTTATATCTCATGATATGTATATATGGAACCTAGCCCAGAGCTATTAAAACACCAAGAGACCTTCCAGTCCCTTCCGTGTACAGTCCTTATACACCTGCAATCAGTAGGGCTTTGCTGTGTAAACTTATACTCTGTTTTAAACACTAAGCTGAGTCTGACTTGAACAAACACCACCCATCCAAACTAGCCCAGTATTTCTGCCTGTTGTACTTGAGCACAGCCATGACCCTTCAGTAGCTCATTCTGCCTTGATACAAGAAACCGTGTTGGACGTTGGGTTTATAGCTTTCCAAGAGCTGCCCAGGACCATGGAGCAAGGCAGTAAATTCACGAGTATATTACTAATGAGTAATGAGACCACTAATTAGTATTTTACAGGCAATGGGATTCAGGTGTCCTTACTTGTAATACATACATTAGTTGTCTCTCTTCCTGACTCCCATTGACCTCTATCTCATCCTCTTTTGACCCAGATTTCATTCCAAGTTTTCATCATACTGGCACTTTGGTTTAAGGATGGATGGCACAGGCCTACTCTCCCACCAGTAAAAGCCTATTGTAGCAGTGTGGTTAGCCGCCCACCAAGAGAAATACTGCATGGCTCATGCTTGGGCTTTCCAAATACCCCCTCATCACCTCCAAGGCTATAGTCAGGTGAGCAGCTAAAATTCAGACACAATGAAGTTTTGAAAGGTATAGGATTTGGAGCCTACATGGAGTTTAAATTGATGAGCACTGAAGACATAAAAATAAGATATATTAAAATATGGAAATTTAAATGGAGTTTTAAGGGAATAAAGATTTTCTTGAAGATCATTTATTTTAGGGAGAGCATGATGTGGAATAGTGTCAAATTAGGATGAATTCGTCAGATTAGATAGCACCTGCTTTGTAAAGATGTATCTCTTAAGAGAAGATAGAATAAAATAACAAAAATTATTGAAAGGTTTAATAGTAACAAAAACGAAGAACTATTAGAGAAGATTCATTACATAATTTGTAATTAAACTTAATGAAGTTAAAATAAGAGAGAAAGGAAAAGGAAAGCTTGAATAGCAGATAAAACTCCTTGTTTCATTAATTTATATGTATATTTTTCAGAAACAATCCTATGGGGTGGAAGATACAGAGGACGATGCAATAAAATCATTGTCATATTGTTATTTCTTCCAAGTTTTGGTAGCATTTTCTGTGATCAGTGACACTTTCTTTCTGGTGTAATTTAATGCTGACCTATGTCACTTGAAGCACGTAAAGCTTTAGGCAAAGCAATGTTTTTGGCCTCTTTAGCTGTTCTCACACTAATTGGCATAACAGCCTCATTTCACTGAGTGCTAATTCCTGTCATCCAGTCAGTCAGCTTATATTTCATCCTCGCACTTCTTTTTCCTGATAGATACTGTGTGTTAGCTGAGTGGCACAGAGGTTACCACAGCTTGTAGTTGCCATCCCTTCACCCCAAAATTCTGTGAGAAGTGAGAAGGTAACGAGAGAGTTGTGATCAGAGGTTGGGGTGGGAAGGGATTAGAAATCAAAAGAGTTAAAGGGTTGGGAATCTTACTGGAGGCAATATCAGAGGTGTTTTTCTTAGAAGAGTGGGAATGAAGATTGGGGAGACAAGACATGAGCCCTTCATATACACCACAGTTCCTTAGCCTATTATCTTTGTCAAGGTTTTTAAAGAAACAATAATGTACCAGTGAAAACTTGTACGGTGAAATTACTTATTTCTTTTCTAGTTTGATCCATTTGGAGAGGAGAAGTAGTTTACTTTCTAAGCCTAATTTTGACCTTATTTACACTAACATAGATCAGTGTGATGCCCATGGAAATAATTGATTGGCTTTCTGAGTAAGCAAATGCTGAGACTGTGGCCCGTATTTTTTATAAAATCTATTTTGCATGACATAAGAGTTTAGTTCCTTCCATATTTTCTCCTGCAGCATAAGAAAAGGCTTGCATATATACTTTTAAGCTAATGTTTCTGACTACATTCATTACTCAGTCTCCTTTTTGCAGCACAAATTTCAGTATAGCCAGGAGCATACACACTAATCTCTAAACTTCCTGCAAAGTCGAAAATGTCTTCAATGGATAGCTCAGAGCACAGAGTTTGGATAGTACTTAGATTTCTCATTTATGAATTAAAATGACTTTTGGAACATCTTATCCATAAGATGCCAGTAACAGCACTGTGTCATTTCACTGAGAGACTGTAATTTTAAAGATGGCCATGGTTAAGATAAAACCAAATAGATGGTCTTTGCTTTTTCAGTTAGTGGATATCTTTTCATACCTGATAACTAAATGTGACCTTAAGAATGTAAGCTTCAACAGAAAAGAAAATGCATATATTTATAGCTGCATTATTTCCTTTGCACTGGCACTTAGAGGTCCATGCCCTATTATGCAAGATAAAGTATTAAAATACAACACCAGTATTCTCTTGTCCTAAAAAGTATTTCAATATGTAAACCAAGGAAAATCAAGACAAAACAAGTAAAAAATAGAGAATTACAAATTAATAGCAAAATTAATATGATCAAAATAAAATAAAACTATAATTGTTTCATTTTTAACTAAATTATCTCAATTTTTAAATAACATTTTCAGGCAATGATCACAAATTTTAATTTTTAATATCTCAAAATAATAATGTTGCTTTTCATTTCAGCATATTACCTAAAAATGTATTTATGTTTTGTTGAAACTGAATTTTGATTGTAATATGCCTTCTATGACATGTTGATATAAAACAGATTGTGTATATTAACTAATTATTTTGATATATGTAACTTCATTTCTGAAAGGTGGTGTATATCTTAATTGGCAAAATATCCACCCTGCAAAGCTTGTATTTCAAAGGGTAGTAATGGCATATCTCTGTTAGAACAATATAACAGAATTGCCATTAAACAGACAATTTTATATTCTAAAATCAATATTTAGGAAATGATATTTTTATTTAGCTCAGAAGCAGACCAACATATAACTTTTTAAATAAATTCCAGGTTCCAGGTTTGTTTTCCAGAATGCATCACAATTTTTATGTTGTTTGTGTTGCTAAAAAACATCTTACATAGGGCAGAGTGAATGGATAGAAGAGGGAGGTGGTTGTTTATTTTTCTTCTGACTAGGTATATAATTTTATCAGAAAAACAGAACTTTTAGTAGTAAGCCAAATAAATTTTTGTGATACAAAGTCGGAAAATGGTAAACTTATTAGAAAAATCTTTGTTTTATTTATTTATTTATTTATTTTTTACATTCAGATCTTTGTCTTCTTAAGGCTGTGTTTAATTTAAACTGTTATTTCATTACTATTAG
The DNA here is from genome assembly GCF_000705375.1 of Tinamus guttatus. Next base: position 609,536 of record NW_010582647.1, on the reverse strand, counting down.
TCCTTTGGAGTAATCTTAGCTACATTGTACTAACCTGGATTTTCATGTATATTACTCATGTAGCTGTGATATTACGTATATAATAATGCTGTCCTACAATTAAGTATTCAGCTTACCTCTGTGGTCATATGTGTGATTGATTACAACAGTGTCTATAGCTAAAGGCAGGCAAGACTGTCCTCAGAGCCATGCATTGAGGATGCTGCTACCTCCAGAGTGAGGCCAGTTTCCCTTTCAGATCTTGCTTGAGTTTGCTGCGCTAGAGTTTAGACAGTTACAAATGTCCAATATGGAAATCACTAGGACATAGTTCCTGGAAACGACTTTTTTTTTCTTTCAGAAAAAAAAAAACACATTTTTAGAAAGAAATAAAATATTTTAGGAATATTTGTATACAAGTGAAGTTTATAATCCAGAATGAAATGATTTTAAACTAACAAAAATATCATGGCTAGGTAAGTAGTTACAAATAACAGTACTACAAAAAATAAGTACATCTACAGTGATAGAGTTCAGATTTCTTAAGAATTCTAAAATATAATTTATTGGAAAATACAAAAAATATTTTAAGTGAAATAAATTGTTTATTAAAACATTTGTATCGATATTAAAAAATATCAAAAACACTGACAATAGTAAAATTGCCCCCACACAGCACTCAACTTGGTTCACACTCCCAGTTTCAAAACTCAAAGTTCTGTGATATTTTTCTGTAATTTTGTTTGGAATATGGATTTTGGTTTTCAATTTTTTGTTTGTTTTCAAAATCCATCATCTGTTTTCATACATTCTTATGTTTAAGTTCTTATGTTACGCACATCAGTCTGGTAGGTGACTAACTTACCAGAATTATGCCCGTTGGGTATGACACTAAGCAGAACCTGGCAAGTTAACAGTTGTGAAAATCTCCCAAAGATGCTGTTAGTGTGTCCTAAATCAGTGCAGCCAGGTAAGTGTCTTCTATAGCATGTGGCACAAAACCATAATTTCCAAAGCTGTGCCATGCAAAAAAGATTAAAGGTTTTATTGAGTTTCTTGCCTGGCACGTCTGTGTTACAGCAAGGTAACTTTGTATTTCTGGACAGTTGGAAAAAAAAAAGCACAGAAGAGATATTTAGGAAAATTTCTGCAATATTTGAAAATAGTTAATATATTTTTCCTCTATGTCCCAGATATCAAATCAAATCTAATGATTGTTTCCTTATTTTACTGATAGAAAAGCCAAGGCTCAAAAAAAAAAAAAAAAGGCAAGCTATATTTTGAAAGGACCATGAGGTGTCCTGACTTTAAAATGTGTATGTGTACACTGAACTGTTTTGTGTGTTTATTAATTAGATTATTTAGCATAAGGATGGACAAAAGTTTTTTTTATGTACCGTATTTTTATGGTTATTTTTAAATAAGTTGGAACCTAATATTTTTGGTTATTTTATTTTCGTAGATCATGCTTGGATGTCAGGGAACTTGATGAATGATATTCCAAAGAAACTAAGAATTTAATGGCATCTGTAAAACAGTTCAGTGTAAAATGTAGTATGACAGTTTAAAATTTGTTATGTATTTGCTGTTTAAGTGGAAAACTTAACCCTTCATAACATGGAAATCATATTGCAAAGATTTGCATTGGATTTTCAAAGATTTGGTTATGACTGTGAGAGAAAATGAAAATATCTAAAATGGATAAGAAGACCAGAAACAGCTGATATTTCTAGGGCATGCATTTTTATTTATAATTAGCTGCTTAACTTTACAATAAGGTGGAAATTAAGAATGCTGCCAATATTATTTTTATTTCTATCATGTATTGATTTGTTGCTGAGATTTTAGATGGCACATTTTGGTGAAAGATTGACAAATTGAGAAGTATTATTCCCAAATATACAGTCGATGAAACCTTGGTGAATGGATATCAATATGCTACTAGAAGTGTTTTCTTGTGAAGATAAAACAATTAATTCCACATCTTAAGACAGATGATACATTAAAACTTCAGAAGGTGTTCGTAAAACATGTATAGAAAGCAAAAGCTAAAAAAATGTAAGGTATAAATGTTGAATTTTTATCTTGAGTGTCATTCTTCACTCACAGCAGTGACTAAAAGAGGAATAAATCTGCTGACATTAATGACGTTGTATCAATCAGTTTGAAACTTGTTTAAGCAAGGAAATGCAGGATTTCTAGGGAACTACCTTTCATTTGAAGACATTTCACCAGAGATTATAGCATACAAATGCCATATTTTTTTCTTTCAAAATCCTTCGCAGCTGGCTGCCCTCTCTCTGCTGCACTTCATTAGCATGGGCTGAGTAATACAGTGTAACACGATGAATTTCTAAGTTCTGATGTAGCCGATGTGTTGAACAATCAGTATCATGTGCTCAAGATCAACTCGTATTACCCATCTGCAATATACCATACTTGCTTTAGCCACGTGCTGTTGTTGTTGTTATTATTATTATTGTTATTATTACTATTATATTATAAATGTTCTAAGGGAAAAGAATTTCAGGCAGGTTTCATTTTAAAAGTTGAGTTGCTACCTTAGCGTGGAAGCAAAGGAACCAGATGAAAATACGCACTTTGATACAATCTAAGATAATCTTTCCATGCTAGTATATCTGCTTTTGTTTTGTTTTTGGATCTGAAACGTGCTAAGCCGAAGGAAATATATTGTGTGTGAGATGATTGGTAAATATGCTTTTCCTGTTACTTTCTCTTTATTTGTTTGAAGTGTGTATTGAAACAGACACAATGCATTAAAAAGCGTGATCAGCTGTATTTCTTTTTAATAATTTTCTTTTGCCTTTTCTTTTGAAAAATAACTAATTTGCTTCATTTTTTTCCTTCCTTTTATAGGGTAGCAAAATATGATAGTATATATGCACAAAGCAGAAGTATTATTTATATATATTTTTTTTAATTACAGGTAAAGATTATAGTTCCCAACAGCACAGCAGGTCTGATAATAGGGAAGGGAGGTGCTACAGTGAAGGCTATAATGGAGCAGTCAGGGGCTTGGGTGCAGCTTTCCCAGAAACCTGATGGGATCAACTTGCAAGAGAGGGTTGTCACTGTGAGTGGAGAACCTGAACAAAACCGAAAAGCTGTTGAACTTATCATCCAGAAGATACAAGAGGATCCACAGAGTGGCAGCTGTCTCAATATCAGTTATGCCAATGTCACAGGTCCAGTGGCCAATTCCAATCCAACCGGATCTCCTTATGCAAACACTGCTGAAGTGTTACCAAC
>NW_010582647.1:588787-601287 GCF_000705375.1 Tinamus guttatus | reverse complement strand
TTGGTTATTAGCAGACAATTTTACATACAAAACATTTTGCTTGCAACTGTATTGAGAGATCTTACTCTCTTAAAAGTGTGCTTAACTATTATTATAGGCTTTTTTCATTTAGAATTTATTATTTTAAAAATACAATAGGCTTTTCTTAAAAAAAGAATATATAATACAACAGCCTTTATATTATATAAGCAGAATAACAAGCAGATAGGTTTACACTAAATATATGCTACTATCTGTAAATGAAACTCTTGTGATTAAAAGCAGCATAATTTCAGATTTATGATACAATATTGTTTAATTTGAAAGCCTTGGGTATTTTGCTTACAGTATTTTTTTAGGGGTAATTTAAAGCATGTAGCTTTATAGAAAAAAAGAAGTTCTATGGAATTATAGTGGGTGGGCAGCTGGTTCTACACTCCTAGGGCACAACAAGTTAGAGTTCCGACACCATGCTAATGACAGAAAACAGAGACTAAAATCCATTTTATTTAATCTTGCTATTAAATACACAGCTCTGTAGTGATGCCTATTTGTACTTGTTTCTCTAATAAAAATGCAACTGTAGCGCTGAACACAAATTAGTTTTAATTATTTAAATGATATGAATTTGTCAAACATAAATAATCTAACACCTGCTTTGCCTTTCCATTTATGAAAAATATTTCATGAAAACTAATAGCGGATGATAGTGGGAATAACACAGGTAGGTCTACTTATTTATTACAATTCTGTTTATTCAGAAAATGCAAGTGGGAGTTGAGTGAAGCAGCAATCCATTTCATTGCCATGCAAGGACACAAAAGAAAACTGCACAGTAGGAAGATATTTCACATACAGTGGGCCAATGCAACTCTCGTATCCTAAGCTCATCTCTGAGAATTGCTGTCACTGATTTACAGTGTAACAATTCTTCAGCTGAGTATGACAATAATATTACGAAGTAATGACTTATGTTGGCTTTTGGGACAGGTAAGGCAGAAAAAGCTGCCACGATAATCATCCTTCAGTATGAAAGAAATCATCTCAGGCAAAGAAAATGACATCAGTTTGAGTTTTCCTGTTTTGTGTTTCTTTTACCAACTTCATTTCAGGAGATCTGCCCGACCATATGTGACAAGTATCCTATGCAGCAGGAGTGCATATTATATATAGGTATAAAGCCTACATGTTAGCTAAACCTAAAAAATGAAGGAGATCTGTTTGTTTTCTCCATAGAAGGGATATGTTGTTTCTGTTTCTTGCTACTTAATGTTTCAAAGGATTTGCTATTTAAAATTTTGGATGCGTTAACACACTGTCCTGAATTTATTTACCATTTGACTGAGGAGAGAAATTGCACATGTAATCCAGTTGTGGTCAGTGGTGGTAGCCTCATGTGGCACTTCAAGTAGTGACCATTTGTATGACTTTCTGTATATTAAACAATACTTTAATATTGATTCTGGTTGTGGTGTATTAACTGTTATCCTATCTTGGTAAAGAAATTGCACTCAGCAGAGAGTTACTGTTCTAAATCAACAAAGTCATTTTAGAGGCACAACAAACTATTTAAATCTACCACTAAGTAGTGTGATCTCCCAGATTAATCATCCCTATGATCCCTGCTGGAGCTGCCTGTCTTATATGCAAAATATTTCCAGCGGTCAGATTTAGCAGGAGAACGTACAATGCTCAAAGGATATGTTTATCTGACCATCACACTTACAGTTGTGCTCTGCAAATCAGTAAGTTAACTCAAGGCTGTTTTCTAAAAAATGCAAATTGCATAAAATGTTTTATAAAACATTTTGTTAAGTTTTAATGTATATTTTTCTCTCAAAAATGTTACTTTATACTAGTTATAAGCTGTGCTTTTTTCAGCGCTATTTTTAGAAGTAAATTTTTGCCTGTATTTTTTAAACCTTTCCTTTCCAATTTTAACTATTGTTGTTAAATAATCAGTAAATACAGCCCCAGAAACTGTTAGACTATTGATACCATCTTTTAGTTGAGATTTCAACTAAAAGTCAATCATTTGAACAAAATCATTTATCTCAATGCACTGGAGTGCATGAATATTGGGGGAAAAAAAAAAAAAGCATTTGCTTTGGTTATTAAATTTTAATGCACCCTATATATATATATGTGTGTGTGTGTACACATATATATATAAAATGAATTCCTAAAGTACACATTGAAATCACATAGATATAAAATTCTGTATATTTTTTAAAAATCCCTTACATAAAAACAGAAGTAAGATTTCAGAAATCCCAGTTAAACTGGAATAGGCTTTCATGTTCATGTTTGAAGATAGGGCTAGTAACTGTTTAAGCTTCCAAAATTGTTTTTGTATTGATCTTTTGAACACAACTTTGGGGGAAAAATAATTTTAGAGAAAAACTGCTGTTACAGTTATGTATTAGACTGGAACTTTGGCCTTCATTTTTAAAAGGGGTACTCTAAAAATATAGAAGTATTCTACAACCTACTTAGCTAAGTTGTAAATTAGACAGCTAAATTAATAAATAATATAATAATCTTATATTTTTATATAGTTTTATGCTGATGTTGGATTCAGTTATGCAAAGTAGCTCAAAAATCTGAATGTTATTGAACATATAGACTACAATTTTATACTAAAATTTTATTAAGCAAGAACATCCAGATAATCAGCTATAATAGTAATATCTCTGAACCACTGTCAAACTGTATATCACAATCTGCTTATATACTTTCCTAAAGCAGTCGAGTCCCTTGCTGCATAATCTGAATTTTTTGGGGGTGGGGGAAGGAGGAAGGGAAGAGACACTATTATTTTAAATCTAATGTATCAATATAAAATAAACATCACTAAAACAGATTGCTTGTTTTCTCCTCCAAAGGCTTGCTTGGCTATGCCTCACTTCCCAGCTTTCTTTGAAGTCCCTTAAAATGTAATTTGTAATTGCTGTAACTTGCACCAGTTATTCCCCTTGCAATACCTGCAGAGTGTATCACCTCTGAAACATTTTATTTTCTACTGTATGTGTTATTTTTAATTTGAAATTACAATTTTGAGGAATATTTAGCTTAAAATTTGAATTTATAAGTCACGAATGGCCATATTTGTTAATCTCATTTTATATAACAATTGGTGCAAACATCAGCTATATCGTTTCATAGCTTCAGTGTCTGATTATGTGAATGTTTTAATTGTACAGGTCTCTGTAAGACAGTGTAGCTAAAGCTACTAAACAATTTGCATCTGATTTGTATAAACTGATCTAACTGGCAATTTTCTTCCTTTTCTGCTAAAATAGTCGGTATCTTAATACAGTTTCTTCAAGCTTAATATAACTGCACTTGCCAACCTAAACCTGAAGAGCTGCAGACTGTGTGATACGGAGAAGAATTAAGAAGCCATTATGAAATTTTATAAAAGCCACAAGACTGCAAAAATGTGTCATGGTGGTAGGTTTACAAAAAGGAAGGAATCACTTCTCTGTTGATCATAATGCTTAAAAGAATAAGTGTATTGTCAATGAATTCTTATTCATCCTCTGGCAGTAAACTCCAGTCCCAGAGAAATACTTTCTGCTTAAAAAAAATGGTCATAAAGTGTGTTATTTTTAAATTCTGCCTCCGCCCCAAAATGGTCCACCCTTGCTCTACTGTAAAAAAGAAGGGGAAATTTTGAAAAGAAGAAAGAAGACTGCATTGCTTATGGGGCATCAATTTGATTGCATGTTACTAACACATCAATTTTTATTATTATTGTAGGTCATCAAGAGAAGCAATGGAATGTCATCACTGAAAATAATTTTAAGTCAGAAATTGGATTGGTTTTTGCTCACAGCATCAGTGGGTTTGGCAGGGTTCATGACATCTTTAGATTCAGGTGCCTTTTCTTTCAAAATAGATTTTTTTAATATATTGCTTTCAAGAACTCCTGATGAAAGAAAAAAACCCACAATTTTCACTGAACATGGATGATTTTAAATGTAGATATAAAAATTAAACAAAGACACATTCAGCATGACTCATGTTGAATTCGTATTCATTCAAACAAAGCATGAACACATACGAAATTGGACTTAATAGTAAATGAGCAGTCCAAATTTGCCCACTGATAGGGCAGCTATGTCACTTTTAACACTGTAGATCTGCATGTCAGTCCATTATAGTAGTCACAGACTAAGCATAAAACTCATGCAGATGTGTTGTGTTTTAATGGAGAAGGAGTTCAAGGAGTTGAGCTTATAGTGTTGACCAAAATTAATGAAGAAACAAGGTGACTTCCAGCAACAGTGAAATTTCATTTTATTACATTGAACAGTTCAAATGTTCAAGTTGCACCCCATTTTCATCAATGCTAGAAATAGAGTGGTTAATAATAATTTAGCCTGCTCAAATTCTAGCATCAGTAGATAGATATTCTCCACCAGTGGTCACCATGGTGGTAGCAAAGGTAAGGCTTCCTGAAAAGAGTTTACTTTTGTAAGTCCCTCCCTTGTAACTGTCTTGTTTTGAAGGAAGCAGAAGAGGCACGGGCAAAAAAATAAACACTTCCCAAAAATCAAAGATCTACTAAAATAACTAAATAGAAGTATTATACATTTACTATCCTTTTCATTTAAATCAATTTAAAATGGTTGTCACTTCAGTTTAGATGTATGTGTCCTAAATATTGTACATGTACTGAATCATGAGCAAAACCTCTTCCTCTATATAACTCGTAAATTCCAATTCTTTCACATAAGACAGTTATAAGGCACAGTCAGCAATGAAAGACCTTTACAGTCAGGTTTTTAAACATGTATTTTCTTATTAAGCAGTTTTCCTGTATTGCTTTTCATATTTCATTCCTTAGAAATAAAGAATTAAAGTGAACAAGACCTAAGAATGCTGCTGTAAGTAAAATGGAAGCATTGAATGTCTACAGCATACACAATCCCAAACTTTATTTTTCTAGAATGGCATCAACCCAGTTTATCTTGCCTTTAATGTGAGCTAGAAGTCTAACTGATCTACTATATAGTAGTAAGTATATTCCATTGTCAAGCTGTGCAGCCAAAGATAAACAAGTAATTTAATGACAAAGCTGAGTTTACAAGGTTGGATATTTCCAGAAATGCTTTCTCAGAAATAAAAATATTTTTTTTCTGATATATACATTATTTTAAGGGATTCAGTTGTGTCCATATTGAAACTGTCCATCCTTTTCTGCCCATTCTCGAACTATGTTCCTTTAATATCAGAGACAGATAGAAAGGAAACAAAGAAAATCAAACAGTTCCTGTTCTGCTGGAAATTAATAGACAGGAATGAGAACATTACACTTGGTATGGTGAGTTTCAGAAATACTACACAGGCTTATGAGCTGTACACTGAAAACGAGGTATGTGTTGTTTATGGTGTGTATGGGGAGGAGTTTAGCAAGGAACCCTTCCCTGAACTTCACAAAATTATATCAAAGCCAAAGTGTACTAAATAAAATATTACAGAATTAATAACTGGAGTTTTTAACACAGGTTTGTTTCATCAGATTTTTTTCTATCCAGCTTATTCGAAGTAATTATGCACTTCCTGCAGAAATATTTTCAAAACTAGGATTGAAATGGGGTAAGTTAACACATCTCCCACATCCAGCCACAGAGAAGCAGAGAGATCATTTTGGTTATACTTGATCTGGCGTCCATATGAAGCTATATTATGAGACCAACTATGAATAATTTAACTTTTAATGTTTCTGAACACAGCTGAATAAGAATTCATCACCAATGACAAAGTGCTAGGTCATTCCTGCCTGAGCAATCTGATTAAATAAAAACAAAAACAAAAACACAGCACCTTGTAACTGCTGATTTTTTTTTTTAAAGAAGCGATCCTCAGGCGCTGGGTGCAGTATGCAGCACTGTCAGTCTCTGTGCTATGTAACATCATGCACCTCTGCTTGCCACAACTGGCAGCTTCCTGTGCAAATACGTACAAATACGGACACGAAGGGACTCAGAAGAGGTGCAGGTCAAATGGGTTAGCTTAAGTCCCAGAAGCAGAGCAAACAAGCAGCAGTCACTGAAGTCAGTGCTGACCTTGGGAGCTGTTCTGGTAGCTGTTACCACACAAACCGGTCCCCACAGAGCGAACGCTTCTCTTGTCTCGTGCCAGGTCAGAGCTGGGGAAGTTAGCTTAAATCCGTAGTGTTTGAGCATTCGTTCTATAAGCATGCTTCCAGCGGAAAAGAGAGTAACTTCTGGCACTATTCCTCCTCCATCGCCCCCATCCATCATTTCTCAGCTTAGATATAGTCCAAGCTTGGCACAAAGTCCAAGCCTGAGGCAGGGGTTGCAAAGAATGCAGGAAATTAGAAAGTATATTTTTACAAAATTTGAAAATAAAGCCCTCTTGGTCATATACTCTATATAAGCATGGCTTTGCTTTTTTCCTTCCAGGTTCATAAATTTTATGGCTCATAAATAGCAATTTACTTGCCAACATAATACAAATCTTTTCCTACACATTAGTCTTCCATATTCGACCTTGGCTTCCATCTTCGAGGCTACCACATTCTCATGTCTAAAGGGCCTTATGTAATGTAACTACTATGTAATATTTTCATTATGATAATGTATATATACACACCTATATATAAATATGCTTTTAATTTGAAACATCTTTACTAAGTTTTATCAATCTCGTATTTACTCAGACCTGGTTTGTCTTGAACCTGACTGCTTTAAACATGGAAAATAGATCTTTCCAGTAATTTCTGTGTAAATCCTTTTTCAGCTAAAGTATATACTTTTTGGAAAAGTTAATTCTTTAGATAAAGGAAGAAAAACAAAACAAAAAACAATCCCATAGGCAGCCATGACTTAGCTAGAATGTGTGAGCATAGGCTTGATCTTTTCCATTGTTCCACATATATCTGTTTCATCTCTTATCCTTACATTTTCTGGCAGAAATATTAGCTTTACCAACAATCAAATGATAACACTTCTATCGAGCCAAGTTTTAAATGTAAGCACATGACCTTCTATTGTGTGTATTCTTTAATCTAGACATCTAAATAGAAACTGGGAAATCCTGGTATGAACCTACTTGTTTCATGCAGTCCTGCAGGGTTGTATATCTGATATGACAGGAATGGCTGATATTGCCCATCATCTACTGTCTATTTCTACTGCTATACTTTCATATACACACATGCATGACAGATTTATAGGGAAAAATATATATTTGTGGGTTGCTGTATCTCCTCTCCTTGCATCTCCTTTATGATCTTATGTGACATTCTTTGGCGCAAAACACTGGTGGTTACACTGCTACCTGGCTACTCCCATCACAAATTCCTCCTATTTATCTCCTCCAATCTGGTTAGATTTAAATTGTCACATTAGACATCTGTCTACATCTTCAGATATCCAAAACCTCTTTACAAGTGAGGCCTTTAGGCTGCTGTTTCATGTCTCTGGTTTTGATGGCAAAGCTATATTAGAGCCTCTGTTACCCCTCAAGACATTTCCTCCTCCCCTCATGCTCAGTTTGACGCCCCTGTCTTCTTACAGGTATTTAGAGTCAAATTGCCTAGAGGGTGGGTGTGTGGAAATTACACCTCCAAGGGGATTAGGTGAGACAGGTAGGACTTTGCTGTGGATTGTCTCACTTCCAGCTATATCAGGACAAGTATGGAGGTAGTAAACTGCAACCACATGTGGCAAAAATTTTAATTTGCTCCAGATTTACAAACAGGAACTGGAGAAACAGGTAAAGAGATAGAAGAACCTTCCTTCCATTAATAGATAGTAATTTGTAAATACAAAGATTCCTGGTAATGAAGACTATTTTCAACAAATTTTTCAAGTGAGATGACTTTCACAGGCTTTTTTGATTGTTTGTTTTGTGTAAGTCTTTTCACTGCTCTTTTCCCACTTCTTTTGATGGTAGAGTATTATAGTCACTGTACTGTTCAAGAAAAGGCCTGATCCAAGCCAGCATATGTGGAGGAGATCATTGTAATGAGCATTGAAACATGGCCTTAGAAATTAAGCAGTACATTTTTCCTGAGTTTTGATCAGTTAGTCCTCCTTTCTTGTGAGTTCTTGCACAGAGATGTTTTTTACACCTCATTCTAAAATTACCAGCCTATGACATTATATTTTCCCAGAACATGATATGTACTCCCCCACCGCACACTGATTCATCGCATGCCTCTGAGAAGTAGGACACTTAATAATATTCTTATCAACATCACCGAAAATATATGCAGTATGTATCTTTTAGAGTGCCATATCATGCAGTTCTGTGAATGGAGCAGCCTGAAAGACAGAAATAGGTCCCCAATTAAAGCAACCCCTACCGAACGTATCATCTTTTCCCTCCCCTTCAGTATGAATTGCCTTTTACTCTCTTGACTGGACACCACTAGATACTGGCCTAAGTGCTAAAACAGAGGAAATAAGCCTGGACACAAGTCAGGTTAAAGGCATAATTCCTTAGTTCCGGGTATGGTAATTGACAGTGCTTCCTAGTAAGTATCAAAGGGCTACAAATCAGATCAGCCAAATCACCCTTTACTCACATGCTAAAACCAAAGGTTTCATGGTGCGGTTTTTCTTCCAAAACAAGATTTTACTTCACAGTATTCCAATCTGATCTACAATCACCTTATCTTTGGTTTGCAATAGGCAAATTTGATGGGCTATAGGCCCCTTTGTTCTGATCATCATAATTTAACTTCTGTAGCAAAAATGAAATGTCAAAGGTAAAGACATGAAAATCTGCTTTAAGTGACATATAGTATTAAAGTCAGAATTATTTGTTATTATTGACCCTTAAAATTTTCAAATGTTTACTTTGACAGTGTATAAGTTAATTTCTTGTGAATGTGACTATGTCTGATATAAAATTACACTAATAAGAAAAAAAATAGTATAATCTCCTTTAGATAAAGTATTCTTTGTTTTTGGTAATAGTGACTGCAAAGATTTTTATAAATTTTTTTCTTAGAACTGAGAAAAGAAATATGTATCATAGTCTGAGTTAAACTTTTTTTAAAGTTGTAAAATATTACAGGTATGCTTATTTCTTCTTCAAGAAGGGAACTTAAGACTCCAATAGAGAGATGTCTAGCATTTTCTGGAGGAAATGGTAGTGAAAAGAAATACAACTCAAATGTCTTTTGTATCTCACATTAATAATCATAGTTTGTAGTCTTATTTTAAGATCTTAATTTGCATGTTATTCAAATTACCAGCATAATTCAAGTCACTTGATACCAGGAGAAAAATAAATAAACAAATATACAAAAGCAATCTTCTGATACGAAGTTTGGTCACTTTTGCTATAAGTTACTTTACCTCCTCTCCAGGTGTAATAGAAACATACACATTTCAGAATGAAAGCTAGAGAAATCAGCATGCATCTCAGGGACATGTGTAGACTAGGCAGGAAGAAGCCCTGGAAAGAAAAGTATATTTTGCACTCACAGAGCTCGGTTGCCTGGGCTCTGCCTAGGCTCTGAAGAGGCACCTATCACAGATTCAACTACTCACGATAGTCTTGTCTCATAGAAGCTGGTAAGAAGACTACTTCTTCATACTCTCTTATACAGTAACTTAGAGGTCAGAACAGTTGTTTCAGTACCTGCTGTGATTTGAAACATCTTTCAATTGCTAAGCAAATACTACTAAACACCAGGACATGGAATATTCTAGGATAGGATCATCCCTGCTCTACTTAGTATCTAGTGTTATTACATAGGCGTTCAATGAAAGAGACAGTAAGGTGCTGTTCTTACCTCTGCTCCCAGCTGATTATTTACACTTCTTCTTTTACCCAGCACACATTAATTAGATCAGGCAATATAGGCTTCAAAATAAATTTAGAATATCTTTCACAGTAAATTTTATTATAGCTTGATAAGTAAGAGTTATTAAATTAACAATTTGGGATTTCTGTGGTGGCATGGTGTCAATCCACAGTTGACTACTCTTCATTTTTTTTAATTTTAGAAAAATATACTTGTACAATTTATAGGTAAAAACACTGCCATTTTGAATATCCTTCTGTTTAAAATGCTACCTAGAACTGTACACTAAATTTGGACAATACTGAAATAGTACATTTGTGCACAATGTTTGTTGTGCACATTGTAAGTTATGCTTAATATTCTGTTCCAAATATTCTCAAAGCTTTGGTATTCAAGACTTAAAAATCAGGTCTAAATCATAATGGGATGAATTTTAAAACACAATTTTGAGAGCTGTTTGTTTTCTGTTTTTAAGGACCATGATATGTTTTTTTTTTTTGTTTTGTTTTGTTTTTTTCCACCACACATGGTTCTATGGAATCTGGAGAACAAACGAAAATAATGCTGGGGGTACCTTCCTAAAGTCATAAAATGATTAGATTAAGCAGTAAAGCTTTTTGCATGACCTGCTTACAATGCCACAAAAGGGCTGCTGTGAAAAGCTATAAGCTTCTTCAAAGCTTAAAGCTGACCACACAAATCAGACCTTCAAGACAACCATCTGCTCTAGAAAATGGGTCTTCATGTATTAATATGCAGCTGCTTCTGGAGTGGATGGCAAGAAATTAGAAATGGGCAAGGGTAGGAAAAAATGGTTTCCAGAAGGAATGGAGAACACTTTACTCGTGAAGGTGAAAGAAAATAATCACTTTCAAACTAAGTCACTCATGCTTTTTTTCTTCTTTTTTTCTCTCTCCATGACATGAAGAGCTGCCTTTAGTATTTGTAGTCTTCTGGTAGTTTTGGGGTGAATAGCAAGACTGAGTTTGCAAAGAAGGATGAATGTTCACAGGGCTTATTCTTTTCTCTGTCTTAGGAATTACATTTTAGAAAACTATTAGATATATTTTCATGGTTTAAAGTGCATTAGCATTTGACCCAGGGACATAAGTGCGAATCCTACCTTGTTTGAAATCATTTTCAAATGGAGAAGGCAAGTTTTCATGACACACTGAGGAGTGATGTTAGTAATCACACAGAAAAACTATTTCAATTACCACCACTCTTACATGGTTTTACAGTTCATGAAAATGTAGGGCATTTTACTGATCATAAACATGAATCCAAAGCTAAGAGCGACCGCTACTGCAGTAAAGTCACTTTTCCTTGGTATTGAGCATATAGACAGTGAGCATTAAAACATCCTGCTTCTCAAGACTGACTTGGCAGCCAAAATAAAGAATCTCTCCTCTTTGTGCTCAACTAATTTGTGTGTATATTTTTATTTAAAAAGAGGCAAGAGTACTGTGCATAGTTTAGGCTTAATATCTCCTACATTATGCCTAAGGTTTCTTCACATGTGTGTGCACCCGTACTTTTGTTAATTATTTCTACTGCCGTGTATATTCTTACAAGAGTTTACTGTGAACAGTACTATACAACCATCAAGCCAAACAGTTGTAGTCAGCAAACGTAACGTCTCTCTAGCAATAAAGCACTAATGTTTGTTCTAAAGCATCTATTTAAAAGAAAAATAGAGAGAGAGAGAGAGAGAACAGAAGATTGTAAGTAGGATCCTGGGTACAAAATACTAGGGAAATAGTAAAGACTTACAATATTTACTGAAACATAAATCAGATGCAGGTCTAGAAGCAACTCAAAATGCCAAAGGACAATGATGAATCTTTTTCTTAACCTATTTTCTGGAATCATGCAAGAAATGGGTGATAATAAGGAGCGGAGTATTTGGAAGTAGGATGAAAAAATGTGCAGTGTCCAAGATGTTGTCAGTAAGAAACTGGAAGATCATCAGCTGGAAGTGTTGGAAAGAACGAAGGTGACGTTATTTGTGTGTTAGCAGATGACGCTAAGTCACCAGCTGAGAAAAAGGTAGGTATGATTCTAGAATATGCAGAGAAAAATATTCTAGAATTTCTATTATATTCTCTAGTAGAAACATAGTAATATTATTTTCACTCTATACAACACTTCTGTGGAATATAGTGTACTATTACATTTTTCATGTTAAAAAAGAAAAAAGAAAAAAAAAGTCAATATGGGCAGGTAAATATAAATGCTACTGGGATGACCAAATGAATAGAAAATCTTTCTGAAGAGGAAGTGTTATTCATGAGTACAGTAGTGGGGTAAACAGAAAGAGTGGGAAGTTATTTAAGCTAAGGAATAAATGACTAAACATGACTACTCATGGCTACACTGAGCCTGAACACTGAAATCAGTCACCAGAGTAATAAGTTTCTAAATGGTCTTTCAATATAAGCAGCATGGGAAGAACCCTAGATAGTTATAAAATAGCTGTCCATCACTATTTCAATCAAGACCATTCAAAATAAAATTTGGTTTCTTCTGAAGAGGGGAACAAACTCAGTGACTGGGGTAATGTACTGCTATCTGAAGCTTCTGTATGTCACCTATGTCCCAAAACAGAATACTGAACCCCATACTGACTGGTACCTAACCCAGTCTTGGTTGGGTGCCTCTCTCATCGCCTGGAAAAGCCAAAGCAGGTTTTTTTTTTTTTTTTTTTTTTTTTCCATTTTGTCTTTTT
>NW_010582647.1:545386-588709 GCF_000705375.1 Tinamus guttatus | reverse complement strand
TTTTTTTTTTTTTTTTTTACCATTCTGCATTTCTACACCATTCCTTTAAATTTCTCCTTAACATCTCTCTTTAGGAACTCTTTGTCTTCTTGACATAATATTTATAAACTTATGAAGTTTTGCTTTAAATTCCTTCTTCTGTGTTTCTTTCCACCATGTATTTTCAGTAGTATAATGTGTGGGGATAATAAATCTGTCAGTAAGGTTCTCTGAAATCATCAAGTAAATGTAAAAAAATGTGCTGTAGAGCTGTAGAAAGGTAGTGACCAAATGAAGGGTATGAGAAGAAAAGAAACTTCACAATTTCTTGTGAAACTGAGTGATCTGGCTGTTGAAATTCTTAGTAAAATATGCATTTTTCTTTCTATTAAAATGATTATAAATGGCTCACTATAAAAGAGAGATTAAAAGATTGCCTGTAATGCAACATTTATAACTATACTCTAATAGTAGAGGGATTTCTAAAGTAAAAATTTCCTCGCACAAAAAAAAAAAAACACATTTATAATCTACAAGGTCATCTCTTTTTTAATTAAAAAAGCATTTGGCCATGCAGAGACTGAAAAAGCAAACAAAGAATAATGTATTTCTATTAATTTCACTTTTGAGTTATGCATTTCTAACTTTTTAAGCATCTCATTTTACAAGCACATTTATAATTGATAGGAAAAGTTTTGATTATTTTCCTGTGGCATTATACCACTTTATTATATTATATCACTTAACAATAATTGGGCCTAGAGGTGAAGAAGGAAGCTACATTCTTCCTAATTGGGTTCATCTGAACTTTTTACAATCTACTTTGAGAAAATTTAATTGATAATTAACAGCGCTTCAGATCATCTACTTGTGAGACTTTAAAAATACATGAAAAGCTGACAACTTATTGCCTGAATGAAGAGAAAAAGTGTACACAATTAAATATAAAGAAAATCTCGATTGCCTAAATCAAAGCTTACTGTGTCGCACAGATGAATGAAATCTGTTACATGAAAACTCCTTTTAATGTCCAAACTGCTTTTTAAGTAGCAAATACATCAATCCTCCAACTCTTCAGGAACACCATGTGTTTCTTCCTTCCAGAGACCAAAGGGGAGCAGGAAGTCCATTATAGCAGGTCGGAATCATTGTCTTCTGTGAGGAACAGTTTCCAGCTACTGATTTTTGGAGTTAGGAAGTAGTAAGTTATACATATTCCAACACTTAATCACAAGCTTCCCTGGCAAAGCCCAGACAGAGATTCTTCCCCACATTCACCGAACTGCGGATTTGTCAGTATGCTTTAAGCAGTTAATGACTTTGTCGTGGGGTTTACATATGCATGCTTCCAATGCCTTGTTGCCTAAATACTCAAGATAACAAGTCTCTGTACACCCCCAAGAGGCAAGTTTAAAAACCCTCACATCTCTATTTCCCAGCTACATAAACTGAGGTTCAGGAAAATTCCCACACAATTTTGCTGCAGTCAGTATCTGAACTGGGACCAGCAATAAATTGATGCTGATTCTTAGGTTATTTTTTACCCTAGAGACCACAGAATTTCTTTAAGCACCAAAATAAAAGCAGAAGCACATGATAATGGGAAATACATACTGAAAATGCAAAAAAAAAAAAAAAGATAAGAAAAGAGTGGAAATTCAAATAAATATGTGTGCTCTGCTAGTTCATCTGCATGGAAAATGGAGACTTTTTTATATAATCATGCTCCACCCTTCAGAGAGTTTTTCAGTACATACATTTTTTGCTCATCAAGATAACTCCAAAGATAGAAGGATATTGGAAAGAGCAGCTTACTGAAAAACTGCAAGCAATCAGAGATGGGATAATACTATTAACAAAAGTCCATCCTTGCGAGTTGTTATTTTGACCCCCGTAAGAACAGAAGAGGTTCAATACAAGAGAGCCCTTAAAGTAGTTGATCTTTGAACAGATAAATAAGACATAACTCCTGCAATGAGGAGACAGGAAGTTCCTTTTTATTTACTTTTTTCATTCATTTGTTTGTTTGTTTCTCTTTTTAAGATAGTACAAATATTAAGTACTAAAGTATATTTGTTCATTCCGTTGGTGGTGCCACCTCACCTCTTGCATGACTCCTGCTAATTCTTTGGACATATAGGTAGGCCATATGGGACTGCCAGACTGTTGGCTAGATGTAAGCCTCTCTATAAATATACTTTTGTGTGACTGATTCCTTGGTGACACAATTCTCCAGAAAAAGTTAAACAACGTAAAGGAACAATACTATTGACATGATCAATCTGGTAAAATAACCATAGATTTTCTTCTTTTTTTACCCTGTCTTAGCATAACTTATCACATATGCTTGTTCACCTTTTTCTTCTTCTTTTTTCTTTTTTTTTTTTAAACTGAGAAAATGCACACAATATTAAACATATTTGCAAAAATAGAACACTGAACAGGAAAATACATAGGCAAAAAAATATATAGAATGCTTAAGAAGTGTAATTCCCATGTGTTTCTGGAAGTAATTTAAGTAAAGACTTACTAATGGAGAAAAAGAAACTATAAAACTCTGCTGAAATTTTTCGAGGGCTTTGAGGCCAATCTTGCACCCTCATTTCACATGCAACTCACTGTGATTTCTGAGGAAATCTAGCATGAAGAGCCAATGGAGGCAACCTTTTAATGTCAGACCCTGATTCCAAGCCTGAAGTCAATGGTAATTTTAAGCCTGAACAATCAAGTTGGGAAATCCCATATTGCAGAAGACCAAGACATTGATCACAGAAGGTAATTTCTATCTGTGCAAGTGAGCACATCCTTCCCGACAAAAGGATTTAAATGCACATATAAAAAGAAGCTTAGGAATATTGACAGCACTGGTACACACACTGTACATACTGGTACACATTCCAGAATGCTGATATGACAAATTTTGCACTGAACTACTTGCATGGAGCACCTTTCAAGGTCTGGCTACTACTAATAATCATTTTTATTAGAGTTGGCAACAAACTTACACTGATTAAGGAATTAAAAATATGATGATTGCTTCAGTGATGCCTTTGAAACTTGAACATCTTCGAGTTTCATGCTGCTGTCAGGGTACTGGAACCAAGGAAAATATTCTTTCAGTAGTAGTTATTCAATTTTCTTTAGAATAGGAATTGTCACTTTTGTTTACTAGGTCTTTTTCTCATACTTCAGACATAAAGCAAAGTGGTTATTCACTTTCTGCTGAATTTCCATGATGTGCTTATAGAGGCTGCTCTATAAGAGGTTTCTCAGTCTCTCAATCTTTTACAGGAGAAGTCTGTGTGTGTGTGTGCACACATGCACTCACATGTGTGTGTCTCTCCCTCTTAAGGATACATATGAGAAAATTTCCATTAATTTGAAATCAGGATTATGGACTGAAGCTGTTTTTGCATCTCTCAACAGACAGATAAGGTGATAAATATTTAGCAGAATAACACAATGTTTGAAATGAACAAATCTTTCCAAAGAAGTGCAAATAGCATTCTGTCTGATTATAGACATTGTTGCTGAGCAGGGATAAGAGACGTTGTAAATCCATTAGTGAAGCGCTGCTTGCCTTCATTTCTATTTAATATTTCTTAAAGCTATAAAACTGTATTATGTTAATGTAATGTACAGTTGAAGTGATAAAGGCAGCTAATGTGATTACCACTCACTGCTCTATAAACCTTTCAGCAAAGCTGCAGACAAATCAGTATTTAACTGTTTTTCATGATGATGGTGTTATATAGAGCAGATCACAGGTTGAAGGCATCACCTAGTTGTTAGGACATTCTTACATGTTGTAAGGTTTAACAGCAAAATTAAAGGATTTCAGACCAATCCAAAGCAGTCCTTCCATGTCTGTTTGTAGCAAGTAAGCAAGTCAAAGCAGACCAGAAGTCCTTATTTAGATTATGTATTCAAAGCAGAAAGCTACTTTCACATCATTATTGTAACTACTCACATGCAAAACAAATATCATAGATCAGGTTGTAAGGAGGAATTTCAGCTTTGCTGATACGAGTGCTCTCCTCTTCATCTTGCTTCCTAAATAGACTGGTAACAATCTATTAAAAATACTGGAACATCTTCCCAAATTTTGGTATGATCGTAAAAGAGTTATCCTTTTCAGACACTTTCCTTTGATCATTCCCAAGTGGCAACATTTCTTCATCTGTTAAACTTCACATTCAAATTCTATTCTATTACAATTTAATTCTAATTCACAGAGGAATTCTAATTCACAAACAGAATTATTGAACTACGAAGAGCTAGAACAAAATTCATAATCTATGATTATGGCATTCAGAACTTGGAATTCAAAGACTGATCTTTTTTTTAATAGAACAGGTTTAGAAATTGTATTCCTGGAACCCCTGAGTTAGATGTAGAACAATCAGAAGGATTATCTTCACAAGGTGGACAGAATAACAGCTGTAAGAGGACAGGCCATTAAAAGGTTCTTTAGAAAATCAAATATGACGTGCAGTTGCTGAAGTAGTCACTGAAGTCTCTGCACAACATCTACTAACAACCTCTGCCAATGGCTATTTTCTCTCTTTTAATAGTGCTTCTGAAAGAAGGAACACTCTGTGTCCAGAGACAGAGCATAAGCCCTGATTTCCCTATTTGCACTTATGATGTAAAGCTTTTGCTGTCCAGGGGTAACACAACTGAATAAGTCTCAGTCGAGCAGAACTAGGCAAACTTCGGCACAGATTCAAATCCAGACACAAAATATTTTTATTCTCTAGAATGCCTTCCATGTTTTCATCTGACTTTTCTGAAGGCAGCAAAGACCAGTGGTTAGCAACAGCAGCCGAGGAAAGATACCTTTGGTGAAGGTAAGCCAATTAAGGGAAGAGGAGAGGCTGAGGGAACTAGGTTTGTTCAGCCTGGAGAAGGAAAGACATGAGAGGGCACCCAGCAGCAACCTGCTATGCTAAACCTCCTGTGAGGGGGTTATTGAGTGAATAGTGCTCTTCAGCGGTGCATCAAAAGAGGGGACAAAAGACAATGGGAATAAGTTGAATCAAGAGAGGTTTAGTCTGGATAGAGGGAAAACCTTTATTACCGCAGGGACAGTCAAACAGTAGTGTAGGCTGTCCAGAGAGCTTGTGAAGCCTCCAGCTTTGTGGTTTTTTAAGATCTGACTGGATAAAGCCCTGAGTAACTTGGTCTGACCTCGTAGCTGGCCCAGTTTTGGCACAATCTCTTGATGTCCCTTCCAGCCAGCCTGACTGGAAGGCTCACCGTGGTCCTGTGATTCTGCAATTTCAGCACATCACAACTTTACCTAGTACTGAGAGGTCATGGAAGGGCAGACTGGTAACAGCGATCAAAAAGTAGAGGAAAGATAAATGCAAATGGATATTTCTATGAAAAATAATGGATATTTAAGTTGCTTGAAATTTATTTTTGACGAGTCTATGTTTGGCATAGATATCTCGGCTAAGAATTTAAGAAAATTCATTAAATTACATTGGTCACTGAATAGAAATCGTGCAGAGATATTTTCTGATATATTGCTGTATTTTACTTATATAAAGGAGAGTAAATAGAAGGTCCACATCATTCTTATCTTTGCTAACTATACTCTTTCTTTCCCATGGTGTTACCTCCAAATTTTATTATTTAATTCGTATCATCTTGAATATGTTCAAACAAGCTGATGCAAATATATTACTCCTTTATGCCCTCTAACTCAAGGGAGTGGCTAAAAGCTACTAGAAAACATAAAGCAATTAAAAACAAATTAAGAACTTAAAAGAGCCTGCATAATAAGTATCACTTTCAAAGAGAGAGAGGAGCAAAATTCCCAGTCTAGTTTCAAATGTAGCCTCCTCCCAACACTCCCCAATTCTTACATCTAGGAGTTTAGCTGTGGGTTTGTATTTAATGTCAAGCAACCTAGCAGTATATTGGAGATGATCAGTATCTTTGTAATGATGATTAATTCCTTCTGTATTCATTTGAGTAATATTAATCAGGATGAATTTATTTAGGGTTAGTGTGATAGAACATTTAATT
Organism: Tinamus guttatus; assembly: GCF_000705375.1. Next base: position 582,694 of record NW_010582647.1, on the reverse strand, counting down.
TAAATTAATAATTGCACAAAAATGAATAGCAGAAGGAACAAACTGAAAGTCTGCATGCAAGCCACTGTATGACAAAATAGCATAAAGCCATGCACAATTTACATTTGTTCAACTTCTTAAGGACACAATTATAATTTACTAGATGTAAATATGATATAGCAAATATAAAGCCTGTATCTTAAGAAAGGTATGAAAATGCAGTTAGTTTACATTCTTACATGTTCTTATGTTTTTTCATCAGTGACAAGTAAAAAGAATGCCAGAGAAGTATCATCAAAAAACCCCACCCATTTCTTGCTTAAATTGATCAATTTGCCATTTTTCTGTGAGTATCCAGAATATGCAGCAACTACACTTCTACAGATTAAAATCTTAATGATTCTTACTAAAATGATTTTTCAACATGATTTAACTCTCTCATATTGTACCCATATACATAATATATGCGTGCATGTGTGTGTAACACTATGCACTCAGCATGTGCATATAATATCAAGTCTGATATACAGTATGATGTAAGAAGATACAATCAGATTAAGGCACTGTATTTATTTAAATAGTCCAATTTAACTGAAATGGTATACTTTGCGGACTTCTGAAAAAAAAACTCTGCCCTTTTCCATTCTTCCTCAAATTTGGTTAGAATTTTGCAATTGCCTTCATTATAACCAAAATTTTACTCTATACTTTATAGTCCACCTTGACACTTCTTTAAATAATATTTTTAAAACTTTTCCATCACTTCGGAATCATCTTCTCTTTCCTTTTTGTCTACAGCTTTCTTCTCCAGCCTCTGTCTTCTAATGATCACCTAGGCTGGTTAATTTCTGCAATTAGAAATGTTTCTTACTACCACATAATAGTGTTCAACTCTACAGAGAGACTCACTGAAATTATTTGGACCAAGTTTTACATATAGAGTTAGCCAGGACTGGAAAGATATCACACCGAAACCATGTAAACCATCTCCCTGTGTGCAGTTGTGAAAAGAAAACAGTAATTCTTGTAAAGATGAGCTGAAGTAGTCTTTCTGTTTAAAACTACGTGGAGTTCAGTGACTTATTCACAGATGAGCTTCCTAAAGTTTCAAGACACACCTCCAGAAACTGTGCAATGTTTGGGCAAAAGCCAAACATCCTGGTATGACCAAAAGCTGAGCTGAATGTCCGTTTCGAATGTATGTTAGATTACGGGGTGATCATGATTTAGAAGTCTTACACGAGTAATGCAAATATAAGATTAATCAATTTGTTTTCTAAAACTAATGGCAAGAAATAAAATTTATTTTGCCATAGAATTTCTTATGTTGAAAAGAAACATAAATTGGGTGCAATTACCTTACCCTGTGCCAACTGATTAGCAGCCAGGAGTCCTATCTTCTGCTGTAGATGACGTGTATTAGGTAGCACATTGAGAATATATCTCTCTACTGACAAAATGTTTTCAGGTGGTTAAAGTGAGTTCACATTTCAACTTCATTTTGAAAGCATATTTAAGAATTTCAGTTGTGCTAGGAATTTCCAAATTTTCAGCTTAATTACATTGTGTAATCCATTTCCTTAATTCTGAAACCATATGCAATATTTTTGGCTTCAATTATGAAGGACAATCATATTTTGGATGACACAAATGCTTTCAACAAATTCGGGGCTAAGGAAAAAAGCAATCAGATTAAGATCTGTCTTTTAACATACATTGTGTTTGTATTTCTGTAGTTTTTAAGATAGGAAACATTACAGCTGAAAACCTCAAATATTGTGACAGCCTTCTGGACTTAAAAAGGAATTCTGTAAATCATGACAGTTCCTAACAAGTCATGCCAAATCTCTATGGATTTGGAAGAAGTGGAACATTGCTGAGCATATTACTTGCAACTTACTGTAGTTTTCTTAGACTTGTTTTCCAGTGTGATGGATTGCAAGCATAATGATGTCATTAGGATCCTTCAGGTTCACCTGCTTTCGACAGAAAAATAATGTGAATTTGTAAGCAAGTTGTGTATCATCCTGAGCCTCAGGGTTCTGAAACCTCACATTTCAGTAAACAAAAAAATCAAATCCCCTTTTTTTTAATGAAATCCTGTAAAAATGGGCTTGTTACCCTGATGTTCGTGAAACACACAGCTAAGAAAAGAGAAAAACTATTTAATACAACAGACTTTTGAATAGATATATACATTGTAGTGCTGAAACTTATTGTAGTTCAGGTATATCTATACTTTGGATAGCAGACAGCATACCAAAAAAACAAAAAGCCCCCAAATTCGTAGTAGCCTTTATTTTCTGTTCTTTCAGGGGATATGGGGACATGTTTAATATATTGTGGAAAGAGAATAGAATCCACAGTTCACTTACCTGGGATTTATCCACTAGGCAGATTCTTGATTGCTCAGTGAAGAGGGATGGATGAAGCATTTATTACCCTCTAATGATGACAAGAAACTTTGTAGGTTCATTACCAGATGTACCCAAGACCATGTCAGCAGATCTTGTACTGCACTCTTTTCGCAGAGTTTACTAGTCTTGAGTAATCTGAAAGAGCTATCTGAGAGGTGGTTTGCAGAGTGTTGTAAATCATAATGGGGCATGAGGGGGAAGGAAAGGGAAAAGACTCTGAAGGGCAGTTTCTCAGATGGCAGGTTGCAATGAGTTTGACAGATATTCTGGTGTAAAAAGGTTTATATGCAAAACTATATGAATTTCTCACCTTCCCCAATGATTACATATTTTTAAAGTGTCATAAATGCAAAGCTGTAAGAAGCCAAGTAGGAAAACATGAAATTCTATTTTATTTCCCTGGCAGCTCATTTGCATAACATCATCTGGAGGGTTATGTTTATCAGTGGCGGGAAGACAGTTTAAGCAAATGTTCAGCATATGTATATCATCATCAGCAAAAGGTCATAGTCTTAGCAGGCAGCTAAAAACATAAACAAAGGGCAACATGTCTGCATTCTCCTTGCATCATATTGACAGCAAATAATAGGTCCCTGACAGAATATCTGTCATCTTGGAAGCATTTACTGAACTCTTTGTTCTGGCTAATATAGACTGTTCAAATGAGTCATTATACTGGGAGGCAGCTACTGCCATTTCAAAAAGTATCTTGAGACCTCAGGAATTTTATATCACTGTAATTCAACAGCAACTAACTAACTAAATAAGCGCAGCGGAGTCCACCCAGTATTAATGTTTCCATGGTAATTGGATACTTGACATCTTACTGAAATCCCCACATTAAAACTTGTTTCCCATATTGTTAAGAACAAGGAAGCAGCCCTCAGCCTTTTCCTTTCTATAGTTTGTCCAGTAGGCACAGGGAATAATTAGCTTTCATCACTATGTCCTTCTAACTATTGACATCACAAAAGTGGCTTGATAGTTTTCTTTAGTGACTCCTTTTGTTTCTCACATTCAAAGTCTACTGAAAAATATTCCAGCACTTACTTCCACCCTCCCTCCACCCTCATGCCAACATGAACCAGTAAAATTACCTGCAAGATTCAAAACATACAGGACCTCACACAGGAGAGCTACTTCCCCTCTGATACTGGCCAGCCTATTTGCTGAATGGTTTAATGAATAATTTCAAAGACACTGTCTTCCCACAAAGAAGGCTCATTTGCAAATCTGTGTAATCTTTTGTCAGCCCACACTGATTTCTGGGTGTGAAACAACTTCGCTTCATGAAAACAGTTGCAAAATGAGACGTAGCAATGCCAAGGAGGGAGCAGGGAATAGGACAATAGGAGGAGGGAATAACAATTCAATTTCTTGGACAAATTAAAAATAAGCATTCAGACAATTATTTTCTGTGCACATTCTTACTCAGCCTTTCCTCTAAATAATCTCTTTATAAATCAGAAAGCAAAACACAGGTCCTAGTTTTAATCTCATATTCCATCTGCTTCTAGAATTACTGCAAAGGGCAGGTGGCAAATGAGCTTTCTAATTTTCCAATTTTCTCTGTGGGACAGATTCTACCTCCTGGTTCAGGCTGAGCAGTTCTTTACCAGCCCTTGGGATCCTCCGAGAGCAAGTAATAGCTCAAGCTGAGTCCATGTGACAGAACCTGACTCACAGTGTGAAACGGGGGCATGCATGGTTTAATGTTACATGTGTGACGCACACAATTTATTATGAGACAATGATTTGAGTTGGAAGATTTCAGCACAGTAAACTGGAGCATGATTTAAAAGCATTTGCTCTGTGACTAGTCTTTTTAGAGGCATGCCTACATACAGACATTTCTGTATCTGCTAGTATATTGGTGTTTCATTGAATATAGTGCTATGAAAGCGTGCTTTCAAACAAGGAAGATCGTGGTTTCAGAGTCTCAGGTCTTAACCAAGACAACATCATTTTAAACTAATGATGAATCCAGCACTATAGCCATCCATCTAATTTGTGAAATAGCAAAATTCTTACTGGTATTTTGATGAACATCCTAATATAACTTGAAATGTAGAAACGTGACTGATCCCTCTGTAACAAAACAGGTGCATACATGAAGGTTTCACACATATTCAGGCACATATTGATGTATACAAACATATGTATATGTATGGAGGCGTGATGTAAGTGCATACAAAGTTACTGAAAGGGGGGGAATGTGAACAATTTTCAGTGGGCTTGTTTGACATAATAATCACTCACTGATCTCTCTGACTTATTGTGGGCTGATAGGAGAACAGCCCAAGGGGCAGGAATCCTGCCGGCATCCCAGATCAAAGGCTTTCGCTCTTTGCACGCATAGGTGCTGAAGCCGTGGCGTAATTCCAAGGAAAAGTGCCTGCAGTAGCGTCTGCTAATTACAAGTTGTGTTCTACTGTTTCCAAACAGGGTGAAAGTGACAGAAGTTTAACTGTGAATAATTACACACTTGAATAAGTATGTGATTAGCCCTATTTGTTGTGGTTGGGACTAGAGTGACAGGACAAGAATGGAGTGATTGCATTATTTACAGCTTAATTGTAGACAAGTAATTACTTATGTAAGCTGGTGCTGTGGGGTCAGGGAATACATGCATGAGAATGTCTAGGATCTGAATGGAGACTTCAGAAGGGAGATTTCAGAGTGATATAGCGGAAGTGAAATTTCACTGCATTTATCTAATAATGGAGTGGTTTTCTTGAATTAAATGTCTTGGAATGTTAAATATCTTGTTCTCCTAAAACCAAGGATTAGATGAAATCTTTTTAAGCCATTGCTTCCAGCGTAATAAATCACAAATGCCACCTAGTGGCTCTTACTATCCAGTGAATCATTGCATACTTGCCAAAAATAAAAAGGATTGAGAGTTTCACCAGCATGAATTATTTCCAGCGATGTGCATATAGTTGATGGGATTGTCTGTGAACACTTTTTTATGCTTAGTTCCTAAATGCATTTTATTTGCTTTGGACTGGATTGTGAAAATCTTACTCATGTTGGCGAGTAGTAATGAATAATTCTCTTAAAATGCAGTTAAACTCCCTCGCCTGGAACTGTGCTTTAATTCTACAAGCTTTCCTCTCCTAGCAGAAGGGGATCCAGATTTGCAAGAGGTTTAATAATATTTGCCTGAGTCCTCTCATCCATGTAAATAAAGGTTTCACAACCTAGTTTTGTTTTTCACTTGTGTGCTGCATTTTCAGAATGACAAAGTTTTCCAAAATGAAAATCCAGGTCCAGCCAGGAGGAAAAACAAGGAAGACCAAGACCAACATGATTACTTTGTGGGAAAGTAATAGGAGTATGAAGTCATTGTTACATGAACAGTCTGTGTTGTTAGCTTTTCTGTACATTCATGGGAAGATCATTAACAGGAATAGAGTAGAATGTTTATTGATAGTAAACATGGTGTCCCATTATTGTTAAGTCTCTGTCTTTCAATTTCTTTGCAAGCAATTAATTTGGTTCAATTTCAGACAAATGCAATCTTCTAAAATGATTTTTTTTTTAATTTTTGCTACCCATGTTATCCTTTTTCTGAGACTCATGGGTTTGTGGATATCTCAAAATCACTAAAAATTAAAGATTTTGCAGGAGTGTGAATAAATATTTTTGAAAACATCTCTCAATCAAAGCTGAATCAAGGACAGTTAGTGGTTTTTTTTTTTTTTTTTTTTTTTTACATTTATCACTAATAAATAGTTAAAATGAAATTGCTATCTTGCTTTTGTAAGTAAAATTTATCCTAATAGTAGGCAAACAACAGAATTAGATTTCCTTTTTAGAGAAAAAATTTGATAAACTTCTTTAAAAAAAATGAGTCAGTTTCAAAATTTTGAATAAATGGTTTGTTTTGAAAAATACACTTTCTTATTGCTGGTGATATGTCCATCCTCTCATTTTCAAAAATCAGAAATATCAATAACAAGTCACATTTAAGTGACCTGGCTGCGTGTAGACTGTTCATGAATGTCCTTTAGAGTACAATATACAAACCTAGCTTTATGTAAGCCTTTCTGAAGGAGCATAAGGACATATTTATTGTATACGAAAGTTTAGTGCTACCTCACTTCTTGAGGTTCTTCAAAGCAATATTTTGGAGTGAGGATGGGGTATTCATTTTTGTTACTGTCTCACTACTAATGCCATCTATTGGTAAAAATTCTTTATGGAACATTTCCCATTGCCCTATGATCCTGCGACATCTTCATACCTCAAACCTTATCGATTTTTAGCATATATTTGTCTTTAATCAGGGGAGTAGATTTACTCAATGAATTTTGTAAGAAAGATGAGTATGTTTTTTACAAAGATTTGATTGTAACTTGAATGATTATATTTGTTGTAAATAGGAGCAGTAATTATAAAAATAATCTTTCAATTAAAGGAGAGGAAGCAGTGGTCCAAGTGAGCTAAACAGTTGGCTCTCCCAAGGTCACATAACATCTTGATGAGGGAATATAGTAGAAAAGACAGGTCTCCCACCCTACATTTCTGCTCTCTTTTGTTTAAGTGTGAAAAATATAGTGTTTTTAAAAAGCTGAATGTTTTCAATTAATGAAAGTGATATATGATGAATATGGTACTATAGACATCCACTCTCTCAAAGGTTTAAAGTTAAAACTACAATGTCACGGGTCTGTCCTTATTACTTTGTAGTATTAAAAGGAAAAATACTCCAAAGCCTTGCTTAGCTTGTATGGATTGTTAAAGCTGAAAAAATGTGGCTTATTGGATGTACATAATTCATCATGGGTATCTTTGGTTTTATGTTCCTTTTATTTTGCCCACCACTGTGTAAACTGTATGATCCTATATTACTGATCACTGAGCAGAGAGAACACCCTAAACTCATCCATTAGAATAAATGCAAATTTTCTATCAAATGCCATAACACAATTTGTCCTTTAATCACTTACTTTTAAGTTCCTTAAGACAACATTGCATATAGTAAAATCAATATAGTGTATTAAAACTGAATTTGAGGTAATGCAGTACAATTTTTAAAACAGAATTTGTTTTGCAGACTGGCCATAAATCTTTGTACAAAGGAAGAAATGATGACAGCTTTTGATCACATAATTTAGGGGGGAAAAAAAAAAGGCAGCTCTTCCAGATGAAGGCAGCTCTTCCAGATGGACACAGTCCTTGTCGGGGTCGGAGATATGGGAACATTTTGAGATTCCATGGCTATGGTAGATTACTAGTGACAGTATTAATCACAGTAATTGCGATCTTTGTCATTTTTTCTTGATCAATTCTATATTATTCCTACCTCTCCACCTGCTCCTGCTTATTCAAACTATTTAATTCCTACCCCTCTTCTCTCTCAGATGAAAATATGAATTTATTATGAAAAGTAAAATGAGCATACTTAGAATTCATAATAAATCTTGCATGATATTAATTTAGTTTCTCACATATTCCCTCCTTTCTGCTTACCATTTATTTTTATAACTTATATACCTATTTTCTTGGTAACTTTTTGGGACAGGGACTATGTCTTCCCGTGACATGATTAAAACAAGAACTTGGCTGGATATCAGTAGTGCATATAATCCAAGCAATTGTTGCGTAGTATTTAGAAGCTAGCCAAAGATATTAACGTAAGCTGTATCCAGTAGCTTACTTTATTATCAACACACAAGGTAACAGTGAAATGCCGTTTATATATGTTCATTCTTGATCAAACACATCTCAGTAACTGACATGTCATGAATACACACTGCGCTAGATCCTTTAAAAATTTAGTTTCTTGTGTGCCTATTCACAGTATTAGTTTGGTGAGTCATTAGTTTTGTAAGTGCCTCTAAGTGCAAGAGTACTTTGGTATAAATAGGGCCAAGATGTTAGATGTTTAGTGTTAACTTGTAATTACTACCGCGTTCTCATACTGTGTTTTTTGTTTATTTTTAATGTCATCTAACAAAATCTTAGTGAAAGTCACCAGACTATGAGCTTCTAAAATTAATCCTATGTTCATTAATTGTTCTACAGACCCAATCCATGAGAGGCACCTCTCTAGAGCATGTTGGTGTTTCCACTTCCACAGACGTTTAGACTTCCATACCATGGACCAGAATGTAAAACAAATTCCTAACCCTTTTGCATGCCATAATGAAAACAGGACTGTAGCACCACATCAGGGACTTCATTTAGAGAACATACCATTTTAATTTAAGAAGTTTCACTGGCATTTTAACATGTCTTTCACTCATCTGAAATCAGTGCCTTCTCTTTAACCTCTTTTTCTGATGAAATTATTAGAATAAAACACAGTGACTATTGTATATATTTAGTTACTTTAGAAAATCCATTGGTTTTACTTTAGAAAATCCATTGGTTTTATTTTGTTGGAGGGAGAAATTGAATTGTCAGGAGCTACATTCCAGGTAGTTAAAATGTAGCAGTAGAATGACTCAGAGGATTTTGTGTGGGCGTGGGTGTGGGTTTACTTTGAAAAACAGCGCATAATAAGAGCCTCCAGCCTGGAAACCATTTTTTTGCTGGCTGCTGAGTGCCATTCCCAGGGTGCCATCCCTCTTATGCTTGTGGCAGTGGATATATTTCACTTCCTTGTTGCATTTCAATGATAACAGTAAATAAATGAAAATGTCTTTTCCCTGGTCATTTTCCTAAATGTGCTCACTGTCCTTATTTATCCAGCATGTATAGGCATGTTGGCACTCTTCCCAGGGTAAGAGCATGTGAACATTGACAGCTACAGGGCTATGGCATAAAGAACCATGCTCATTTTCACAAATGTGCATTCAAGGTCTTTGGTTTCTGTCTGAGATCTGAAATCACAGGAACTATGCCAAGCAGCTGCTCCACTATTGCCCCCAACTTTGCCTTCACTTGACAATAAAACAATTATCAATTGTCTTTTATAATCACTGTGTTTATTTCTGCTTTGCAGTTGATGCAAACACTGAAAATAGCCGGTCGCCATACGCTCCATGATCCAGCTGCCAAATGACCACATGGATGCCTCTGAGGTATCCTGCAGACTCAGTCACCACACGCAATACAGGCGCATATGGCCCATGAGTGCAGGAGCTGTGTGGTGTATGGTGGCTCACTGACTCAAGGCTGCAGGGCTGGCCTTGGGATGGAACTCAAGATGAGCTGAAATAGCCCATTTTCAAATTCAGTGAAATCCCCATAGCTGAGGCTGACTGAATGTTTTCCATGCAGCGTTACTACAGAAAAACATTCCAAAAGCAAAGATCTCGCTGTATCTTTCTGCTGGCTATAGGAAGCATTACACCAACTTTATGTGTTTGCATTTTCATGTCTCTACCTCTCTTAGAGTAGAGATATTTGCTCAGGCTGAACAAAAAGTAATAACAAATCTATGATGTATGTTATTTACTGTATTGTTACCGTATCTACTCTTTTGGCAGTGTGAACTTAGGGGCTTGGCAGTGGTATTTTTCCTGTTAAATATTTCCATGCTCAGCTCTTGATCTGTGTTTTGAAACTATTTTAGATTCTGCTTTTTTGGGTAATTCAAGTAATACCCCTTTTCAAACACACGTCTTCCTAACTTTTTATACCTTACAATCATGGTTTTTATTTTTATTTACTATTATGTCCCTCTGCTCAGCACAGATCTGCATGATTTATATTTCACATCATTGTTCTTTTTATTCTTCTCCCTGCCTATGCCAAAATATTTCTCATAGTATAGCGACCAAAAAAAACCAACAAAAAAACCCACCATATAACACAAAGCAAAAAAAGAATCACAAAAAGGGAGGATGTCGAGAAACAAGCCTGAGATTTAAGAAAGCAGGTTTCCATAAAGTCTCAACTATATGCTTGTTATATGACTTTTCCCAAACACCACCATTACTAAGATGCCCCTGACATTTTCAGATCAAGTCAACTGATGCCCGAGCCTGTTTGTTCGTGTTTGCAAGCACACATGCATATTAGGATTCACAGCTTCAGAATGGCTTGAAGACCTTCCACAAACTGAACCTGAATCCTCAAATGAGGATTCTTGCAGCTGCCTCACTGCATCAAACCAGTCCTGATCCTGCAGGGAGCACTCTGAGATAGAGACTGAATGCACAGTGGAGGAGCAACCAAAGTTTAATCCTCCCGTATACAGTCTATCTCTTATCCACTCTGTGATATTAGAAATCTAGTTTTAAATCCCTGGTCATCTTGAAGAGGATCAAGTTGAGCAGTTGTCCTGTTCTCCCACATTTTTATCTTCATCCTATTTTTGTCTTCATTGCATCTTCTGTCACGTAAAACTTAATTTTCTGCCTTGATATTAATTTGCTTACCTTATTCTGCAAGAACTGCAAAAAATCTACCTACTTGAAAGAGATTTTTCAGAGAATTTTCATAATTTAGAAAATTTGATCGATGAAGATTTTTATCTTCCTTAAATAAAATAAATATAATACTATTTGGGGACAGAGTTTCTTTCTTAAAAAATTAGTTATTCCAATTCTTCTTCTCATCCTGAATTAGAATGAATTGACAAAGTATCAAATTTTTCCCTGCACTGGAAGCTTATAAAACCTTTTCTTTTAGAAAAATTCCAATATTAGCTTGTATATTCATACGTGCTGACATTGCAATTGAAAAACTTGGGGGAAAACTGCCTAGGATATCCTGAGCAGAAACATATGTGCATGTAAATTGACATACACAGGAGTCTTAGTAAAAATCATGGTTCCACTGTGGATGTGATCATCTGGGAAATGGACAAAAACATCCAGTGGAGAGACAGAAGACTTAAAAATGTATTAACCTAGTCTTAAAAGTGGTGGAATGGACTGATAAGAGTATTCCCATCACAAAGGTGTCATTTTATCCATCAAGCTACTGTCTGATGCTTTCTTCTCAGTTTAATGTAAACTTGAATAGCACAGGGGCTCATTATCATTCCAATTGCACTATGAGCACCAAATTTTGGGTAAGCTACATCTCTCATGGTGTAGTTTGGTCTTAGAGTTTTAGTTATGCATTCAACTATAAGGGAAACCAAAGTGTTTTGTGAGAGATATAATTCAGTCAGTGATCGCTTCTAGTAAAATCAAGGCTGTAAAAGTCATCCAAAGTGAAAATACTGTGAGCATCTTAGTGGCTCAGGTGGGACAAGCAAATATGGCATGTACATGAACAATTTTAAATTTAATTTTTACTATCCAAAATTTTTGTGTCAAAAGTCAGATATACTTGTTCCAAAACAAAATTTCTTAAAACAAATTTGATTATTTAATGGCAAAATTGATATTAAGACATTTTTATTATAAAAAGTTTGGGCGGAAACTTCCCAGTGAGCTTTGAATTTTATTCCAACAATGTCTCAAATCACCACCAGCTATTGATCCCTTTATCCAACTTCTCTGCTAGCAACAATAATAAAAAGGTGCATATTAACAGGTTAACTACTTTTGGACCCCATTCTCTCCACTTTAATAGTCTTCATTTATCATAAAATTAATGAAGAATAATTATTAATGATTTTCTCCAGTCTTTACAGTTAACACTGCACCTCAAATTGTCTCCGTGGAGAGAAAGTGAGACATTCCTCATCTCGTATTTCCCTGGTGATGTAAACTGGCAGAAGAGATAGCAGTATGCCTTAAATGTGTTACCACTAAATATCCAAATCCTTGGATACAAATTAGTCAGAGGTGACATGGGAACCACTAAATCACTTGCCTTTAGAATACCATTGTACCTTGTTTTGATGAGGTAACTATCAGGGTGGGGATACTGTGAGTAAGAAACAAATATTATTATTCCCCTGGAATTACATCCATGCTGTTTCTATTAAAATCGGCATAGTTATTATACTGCAATTGCCATAGTTCAGTATTAAAGTATTACAGTGGTGCTTGTAGCAAAATAAGATAGATTGCAGTGCAATTCAGCGGCTGTAATTGGAATCTAAGATGAGGGAAAAATGCATGAATATCGATGGAAAGGGACTCAAGGTGAAGATGGAGGTACAGAGACCTGAAGGCTAATGGAGATGCACACACATACGTGTGTGTGCTAACTCTCACTGGGGTTGGTACCTAGCAGTTCTGCAGAATCAGACTCTGCAGAAGGAAGTGGCAGAAAGTGAAGAGGAGAAGATGAAGGAAATATGACAAGAGAAGTCAGTTGTAGAGGCCAGAGACATTGAATTCTTGATAATTTAAGACACTTTAATTTTTCAAAAATTATTACCTTTCCAACTTTGAAAGACCCACATCTTCAATTCCTTTCCTATTACTAGAATTATTCTGAATAGCAAAGCGTTTTCACCACTTACTTAAAAAAAAGGCAACTGACATCAATGTTTGTGGCACAGTACATTGGTTATCATTATATCGGGATTATGTTAAGAATCTGATATGACTTATGTAAAAAGAACATTTTTTTCCTCCAAAGACAGCTAGAGAACACTAAGGGAAACACATAGATGAGGATCCAGAGTTAGTAGGAAAGTAATCTACTTTATATGCATCATCAGCAATTAGAGGCACACTGCAGATATGACTATGTGTAATTCTTTCAAACACTTACATATAGTACCATCTGGCCTAGAGTTCTAGTCCCAGTTCAGCTTTTAATCTTCACAAAACCTCACATAGTATCACAGTTTATTTTCAAGTAGTGGTTATATTTTAACCCACTCATTTGCAACAGAGAACAGCTGATTTATAGGAATATATATGCTTACATTCACGGCTATCTCCTGTTAGTATCCTCCATACCATGAATTAATTGATATCATAAATTAAGGAAATTGCCTGAACTTTAACATATGTAGAAAGCTTTTTCTTGGAGGAAAACTCTTAAGATATTCTGGGAGCCTTTAAATCCTCTCTTTGTGAAAAAACAGAAGGCATGCTCAGTTGTGAACTCAACAGTTCTCCCTGCTGCTCTTGAAACTCAGAATTTCAATAAACATGCACTGGAACTCATTTTTTCCAGTTTGCTTAAAAGCAAGAGCTTGAACATATGACATACTTAAAACATATATACACAGATGTGCAAGGTCATCTTTCTTCTTAGCTTTCCATTCCAAATAATTGATAACAAATTCAACAAAGTTGAGTTATAGAACCTCATGATTCTTTGATTTCGAGTGAACAGACTGAATGACCTTCAAAAACGTTATAAGTTTCCTAACAAAATAAGCAAATGAGGAGTATTTTGCTCCTCCCAATATTATTCTGTGGTAGAATTGCTCTTTCATCTGCAGCCAAAGTTTGAGATGCCTATGTTTGCTCATTGTTTCTCTTAACTGCAAGAATAAAGGGCATTGGATAAGTCATCAGGCACCAGTCCAAAGTAAGCAAAAGGTACTTTTCACAAAATGCCTAGGTAAACTGTAGAAATCAGAATGCATTTCATAAGGATCACTTCCAAAGTGATTACCTTTTCAGTAGAAGCTCTATTAAATACAAAATCCAGCAGGACAAATCTTGCCTTTGCTAATTCTCTTCCCCCATATATCCACTACTGGCTACTCTGGAGTCAGGAAACTGGGGTGACTGTATTTTCCACCTGACTCAATACAGTCATTCTGATAGTATATTCCATGCTCACAAATCTGTGTTCAGTGTAGATATTTCAGTTTCTGACACACATGGTCTTTTGATGATCAGGACAAACACAGTGTTGTTTAGTGAGTAACCCTAGGGATGAGAAGAACTATCAACCTATTCTCTCCTAACATTAAAATACTCATTCTAATCAAGTTTCAGAGCTAGCTATTTTTATAGGGATCATCTTCCTTTTGTCTTTTAAAAATGCCAGCCTGTCCTCTCAGTTTCAGATGACCTCTTTAAGGTGTAATGAGAATATTACAGGACTTGGTAGGCTTGAACGCACTGCTTGTTGCTATGGTGTAATAAATGATCACTTCAGAACATTGTCACAGCATTCTTTTACCATGCATAATTTTGCACTTAACATTTACATCTTTAAATCTTAAAGTTCATTCAAATACATAATTTAATACAAGTGTTTCTCACCCATACAGTCTTTCTATTTGACTGAAACTGAAGAGTTCAGAGAAGACGTGCACATAATTTAACTCTCGGATAATCATTCAGACTCATGGAAACTAAATGCAATCTTTCACTTCAGCTAAGTTGTACATTCTTATGTCAGATGTATCAGTGACCAAGAACTTGTTTTGTGCTTCCACTTAACAAAGAAAAAAGTGGGCTATATTCTCTGCATTACAAGACAACATTCATTGTACATGTTCTCCAATTTATAAAAGTGTAACTACCTTCACAGTAATCAGCTGAGGATCATGCTTGACTCATACTGTTGTAGTTGAAATACCATTTTTGACCTAGAAGAGTTTCATATTTTGTTGTATTTTATCATCAATCTTTATTTCAGAAACTGTTGTTAACATGTTTTTGCATTCCTTTCTCATGCAAAGCTGCTTAAGTTTGAGTACATCAAAGGAGAACCCATTCTAATGCCAAGACAACTTGAAAAGGTAAGATATGACCAGGAACTCTGAGTTTGTTTGTTTGTTTTTAAAAACTTGCAAAAATACTCTCAAGCTTAATGTTTACAAAAGAAAAAAAAAAAAAAGGAAAAAGATTATATTCAGTCACTGAAAACCGAAAGTCATACATCACATGGAAACAGGTAGAGACACTTCTTAGGCCTCTGATATTATCAACCTAATATTATCAACCTAATCATATTCATACCAGATGCTTAATTATTTACTCCTTAATAAATTTTAACTGACTCCATGATGCACATAGATTAATCTGAATTTACTGATATACAGAAATAAATAAGAACAATGTCATTCATTGTCCTTTTCGTTCCTGTAATCCTTCTAAAAGACTGAAGTTTCTGGGAAAGATAATGAAGCACTTTCCTTCTTCATAACTGGACACTTTGCTTGAGAGTTTTGTCCCCAGATTTCAGCACCAGGTTGCCTTGCAATCCTTGTTGGTTCTGGATACCACCACACATGGCTGTGAATGGAAATCTTCTCCATGATTAGGAGGTGAGGTGATCGCACCCCTTTTTCTGTGTTTGGATTTAGCTGTTGTGATACTGCAATCATACAGTAATGAGCTGTTAGCTTGTTGTAATTTTGTTTGGAGGCATGAAGGCAGTGCTCTTGAAGCAATGCAATTTGTTCTGAGCATCACGGTTCATTTAGCAACCCAAGCCTGTTATCACCTTTCAGTTCACTTTGAAGATTCATTGTGAGATCTTTCAGGAATAAAATCTGCACCTTCAGATCTCTCTGTGGGTTTGGTTTAAACTCTTTGGAATTATCTCATCACGTGAAATAATCTCTGTTGATAAAAGATTCAAAGAGAACAGAAAAATCAACTGCCTCAGGAATATATCCCATGTGTTTTCAGAAGACAACTTTCTTAGCGCCTCTCTATAAATCAGCAAGTTATGCAGGGAACAGATTGTAGGATGACCACAAAATTATTGCACAGATTTTATTTGTCTCCTGCAATGTTGCCAGACCTAGACACTTCCAAAGCAAAATCAAACACAGGCTGATGCTCTCTGAAGGGGAATAAAATAAAATTTATACACAAAACAAATATGGGTGCCATCAGACACCATTTGGAGGAAGGTAACAAGAATTCAAACATAACTAAGCAAATCTAATGACCTACTCTGGGATGAAAATAATTAAGTTGAATATTGTATAGATAATGAAATTACATGAAACTAGCTCTTTTGATTAAACATCTATAAACAGAATCGCTTTCTACAAGTATAATAAGTTGTCCTGTATATAGTTTATAAAATATTGATATATGTCATTTGGAAGCATCTGGAAAAGTAGAGGCATTGTGGGAAAGATGATCCATATGAAAACAAGCCATGTGCTGCTTTCTCTCCATGATGAAACCAGCCAGGCCTAAAGCAAACAGCTGCAGACAGCCTGCGGGGCTTCATTTAAAGCTGGACCACTGTGGTTTGTAAAATCCTTTTTGTTTTCCCTCGGTTTTACAATGTTTCATAGGGGTGAGTTCTCCAGAGAGCTGAGAGGAAGAATGGAATATCTAATTGTTTCTAGGAACTTCAGTTCAGAAATAATGCCTGTCATCTAAAAGCCTTTATTTTATGTTTTTCACTGATCTTTCTCTTTGCTTTATATTCTAGGAAAGTATTTTGTTTTTTACTGGCTTCGAGGCTGTTGTGGAAAAGAAGATAGAGGAAGGCCAAAAGATTACCAAAATATTTCCACATTGAATGGAAAATTATGTTTTGTTCTGGAATAGTAGACAAGTGCATAAGGCAATGTAGATCTCTTTTTTGTTGTTGTTTTTGTTGTTTGAGAAGAACTTGGAGTTTCTGAACCAGAAACATAAAAAGCACACGAGTGCAGTGATGCTACGTTTAATGTACTTATTGTAAAAGAGTTGAAATATGGGTGGATTAAAATAGTTTGATTTTCCTTAAATCTGCCAGCAAATCTACTCATCATACATAAAACAAACTCCTTTGACTTGTTTCCCTTGCCCTTTGTGAGAAGCAGATGCATACTTTTCCACCCATAAGCTTATATGGGAGATGTAAGGCAAATATTGCAAAAAATATCTTTAGCTGAATGTAATTCCCTAAATTAGATGATTGCCTTATATCTCAAGCCAAAAAGGACTGAGTATGTGTCTCGCAACAGCCTCTCAAGGAATCAGTGATCTGATGATCTCTGTGTTTTGTAAGTTTTTCATGTGTAAGGTCTCCAATACCTTTGGTGGATCTCCAAGGACATCTCATCTTTCTGCTGAAAACATCATCTTTCTGCTTTTACATAGGCACTAGGATGCTATACTGAATATTTTGTCTGATCAGTCAGTATAATTATTTTTATAGTGCTATCCAAATAATTTTAAAATTATTTCCTACTTTCTTTTTGATTATTATTATATTAGTTCCTATGAATACCTCAGATATTCATGGTGCTGAATCCTTTATATGGCTTTGAGGAAAACAAAACAAAACAAAACATTTCACTAAAAGAAGGGAATAGAAATCCTTGCCAGAGTCTGCTTTTAGAGATCTTACATGAGAAGAGTGACAGTTTCTGACTATGCTGTTGGCACTGGTGATCCCAGCTACTTTCTTGCCTTTTTTTTTTTTTTTTAAATCACTTATATTACCCTTCAGATGATGTTATTTTAGTGTGATTTCATGTAGATATTAAAACAAAAAAGTGATAGTGGATATATGAAAATGACAATATAATTCCTATGTAATTACACATTATTTTCATTTATATGAAATCACAGTCTTATTGGTTTCACCACTAAAGTCCAATACATATGATGTGGGAAATTCTGACACAAAAGTCAAACTGAAAAAATGTGATTTTATATTTACAGTGGGCTGCTTCTTCTGTTGTTATTGTAATAGGCATAACTTTACATTAAAGAGATGATTAGAGTCAATTCGATCAATGTTTCTAAGATAAATTATATTTTATTGTAACTCAAAGGCTTGTCATATATTTTTATGGCTTACTGTTCAGATTTTAAAAAAGTTCTTTATGTACTTTTTCTATGGAATCTTAAGGTAACATTAATTATAAAAGAAAATCCTTTTATAGAGACAGAATGGAAAAAAATCATCTGTGCCATTGGCCTTGTAGAAATTGGTACAAAGAGAAACAACAGTGCAAGAAGGGAATCTCCCACTGCATATGGCCCTACTTAGATCCCAGTTAAACCTGAAGGCAGGGGGATATACACTTTCTGAAAGAAAAACTTCATCTTTGCAGAATTGCTTGCCTTCTGTTGTTCCCAAAAGCCTTGCCAATCCCCCAAAAGAGGTATCAAATTCAAAGGAAAAAAAGAGAAAATCGGTGGAAATGGACATTCCTCTGTTTTTAAACACACATTTTGTTATTGTACATGATGCAGGTGGAAAAGCAGAGAAGGTTTCACGAGAGAAGGAGTGGGATATCGCAGAAACTGCCATTAAGAAGGTGCATCCAAGATGACAGTCATTTCTACCCATCATGGCCAAATTGCCTGGGCTCTGAGAACTTCACTTAATTTATTTGCGATCGGTTGCAGTTTTGGGTAACCTTAAGCTCTTTTGCTTTCTCACAGCATGGCTCGTAGGGGTTTTAACTGGCACAGGGCAGTGCACGAGCCACTCCTGCAGAGGTCCCCCTGCAGCCCCTGCAACCCAAACTTGGCCATCTAGGCCTTGTGCAACACCTTTCCTTGGTCATATAATTTCTCACTCAACAGACATAGAATCATAGAATCGTAGAATGCTTAAGGTTGGAAGGGAGCTCTAGAGGTCATCTAGTCCAACCCCCCTGCACACGCAGTGTCACCTACAGCACATGGAACAGGACTGCGTCCAAGCGTGTTTTGGAGATCTCCAGAAAAAGAGACTCTACAACCTCTCTGGGCAGCCTGTTCCAGTGCTCTGTCACCCTCACTGTTAAGGGTAATTAACCTGTCTGTCTGTAATTAACATGTCTGTCGAGAGAGAAGGTTGGTTCAAAGAGGAATTGCAAGTGGGGTGGCTTTCTGCTTGAACATGGCACTCTCTTCATTGCCCACAGAGGAAACCTAGAGAAGTAGTTCGGATTAACTTTTCAGAGCGAAATAAAACTAAACCTATCCTTGGGAAATAAGATTCAAACGACATTGGGGGTTGTGTACGTTGTCATTGTAGGGTCCAAATGTTTTGTGCTGGTGTTGCTCCTTAGGACAGGCCATAGATTCCTCCAAACCTGCCCATCACAGAGGTGGGTGCCGGATATGTGCCCATCCTTTAGGTCCACTCCAAAAACAGCCAACTGGTAACCATTGCTCACCTGATTAAAATTTGGGAGAGGAGGCCACTTTTTCATGGAACACTATTTTCAGTTCAAAGATTAAGCTTATTTTTAGAAAAGAGACTACAGATATGTGGAACATGAGATTTTTATTATATTCAGAATTATGTAAAAATAATGTTTCATGCAATTATACATTACATCTGTATACGTAAAATGTATAATCTGACCATGTTTTTCATGTTTTTATTCTTGCTGTTAAACTGCAAGTAAGTGTTGTTAGAAACCATTTTAACAACCAGTGGTTTGAATCAGTGGCTTTGATCTCCAGTGATTTTGTATTTGGAAGACCAAGCTGTCATTGGATGTCACATGCTATATTTAAACAAATGTTTTGCTTTTTTTTTTCTCTTGTAAAACTTTGCAATTTTAAATCTTGGAAAAAAAAATGCAGCTCTTGGAATTCTCCTTTTTTATTACTTGAAACTATTTCATTTCTCTCTTTTCCCATGTCTTTATGCAAAATATGATTGACTCTCCCCTGTTTTGAGATGCTCCCAATAATACTGCCTTGGATAGCCTTCTCTGTTAATGCAAGATAACGATGATGTCAATATACGAAAATAAATCACATCCCATGTGTGCTGTTTGTGGCATTAAGAAAAATTATTTAAGTAATATTTGCAGTAGTAGATTTACCTTGGTGACTGTAGGAAATTAAACTTGATTGAAAGATCCCCTAAGCTCAGTCATCAGGCTTTTGCAAGGAGTGGTGGCAAAAAGTACATGTGTTGGCTTGAGTCTCTCAAGAGCTCTCAAGATGTCTGAACTGCTTAAGCATAAAGTTTAAATTTTCTTGGCTCTCTGAGTGTAGTATCCTTGCGCTTTTATTCGTCAGATCTTTGCTAACATTTTGAGATTTCCCGTATAATTTGACTGTGAGTGGAAATGTTATTGAATTATTAACATATTGCTCTTTTTGAACAGCAAGTTCTAGTTCATTCTAGGTTAACATTATCCCAAGAGTAATAATGAAAAGTAATTATTAAATTATTAGTTTAATGAAGCCTTTGTTTTTCATGTGATCTGGTATAATTTCCAGAACAAAGCCATAGATTTGACACTTAATTTTCAAATGGAAAAAAAAAATAAAAGTGAAACAGCTAATAAAGTCATGGGAAGTATAAATGCCAGAGGCTTTATAACATTTAACATTTTTATTATATTTAGATAAAAGAAATTTTCAACTCAGTAAGGCTTATAAAGAAATATATGCAATTTGATTTTCGATAGCAGAGCCATATCTAGAAATGCGATGAACTGCAGTTCAGACACACTGTTTGCAATAGGGGTGGGGAGAGGGAGCTGCAGATGAATTGATTCAGAGCTCCATGCTGTGACTTATACATTAATCATGAAGCACCATGCTTATGCAAATGTGTAGAAGCCTAATTAGGCACACAGCAGAGAACACTGGGAATAATGTTTTGAGCTACTGGGCCTCTGAAATATGCTCCTTGGCCAACTTTTCAAAAACAAAGCAGGTCTGAGATGCCTTTTTACTTTTGGAAACAGGCGTACAATTGTCTTCCTGGTGCTTATTTTATGCCTTTGCCTTAAAAAAAAAGCTTTATCCCAGTTGGTGTGATTTTTTCCTAGTCACTGAAGAGTAGCAATGGAAATTCTGAATCACTGACAAGAAAATAGAATGTTCATTCAGAATACGACATGCGGAGAATGTTGAGAATCCTTCAATATTTGGATTTTTTTTGCTATGTGTTTTGAGCATACTATCTTCTGGAAATATTAAGCCTTAATTTGGCATTTTTTCCTTCTTGCTACAACACATGACTAATCAAAATATTCTGGTTTGCAGTCAGAAAATCCAATGTTTTAAATGCAAATATGCAGAATATTAAGCACATTGCTTTAGAACACAAGACTTTGTTACACAAATTAATTCATATTCTTGTCCTCTGTAAAAAAATTACCAGTGTATGTTTTCTTCTGTGGATATTTTTTCAGGTTTTCTTCACATTTATGAATATTATTTCTGAAAAATAAAATGAATTTGTTTACCTTTATGAAACTGCTTCATATAAAAAATATAGGACTTACAACTGATGTCACTGGTGGTTTGGCAAGCA
Source organism: Tinamus guttatus (assembly GCF_000705375.1). The sequence continues at coordinate 561,341 of NW_010582647.1, read as the reverse complement.
TAGTACAAGCTCTTTTGTGATGGAGCATTCCTGGAGTAATGGAGCTTTCACTAAACAAATTTGTTGTGTTTCTTGGGGTTCCTGGTATTCGGTCTATGCACCATTTGTTCACAGGGTAGTGTGTAAATCATGCTGTTTGTATGCACAGTAGTGAAACTCATGCTGCAGTTGATGTGTGCAAGAATCAAAAACGTCCGATGGCCAAAATAAATGCTTGCAGACTCTCATAGAAAGAGAGAAAAAAATACATCACGACCTTTTAACAAAGGTGCCAGTACACTTAGAAATATTTCAAGATGCGCCCTGCTGTGGCAGTTCATGATGGACTGAGATTCTAGTGGAAATGAGAGCATCAAACGGAAACTGAACAGCGCAAATTTTGTGTGGGAGACAAAAGAGTTCCCCTCACTAAAGGATGTGTGTGCATTTTGTGTGTGCATTAGAGAAAAAGTGAGAGTGAAAGAGAGACATTGTGATTTGAAATTGGAGATGACTCATCATTATCTGAATCATCATCACTGGATGATGAGCAGAATGATAAACCTTATTTCTTCTTCCCTAGAAAGGGATTGCCAGAGCCCAGTATACTGCTGGAGTAGGATGTCTCTTGCTGGGTGTGTGAGCACTTTTCCTGAAAAATCCTGTGTTCTGGGAACTTTTGTTTTTAAGGATTAATACAGAGACTTGTACGAGGTTGCAGGTTCATATTCCAAGTCCTTACTTTTAAAAGTAACTCCAGCAGAGCAAGCTGAGGGAAATGCAGGCATCACAAAGTTATGCAGTGTTCCCATTCCCTACTATGCATAATATCAAAAAATTCAAACTCCAGGGTTTTGAAACCTATAGAATAATTTCTATCATCTCAGTACTTTACCTTAGATCCTCAATCACCTAAAATAGCTAAATTAAATTTTCCGTTTGGTAACAGTATTCACTTTATAAAATCTATATTATAATTGCCAAAGGGAACTAGGAGGGAATTCTGAAGTGAAGTAAAAAATATTATTACAAGTCTTTTACTTTCAGAACACAGAATAATTAAATTATTTGACTTCACAGGCCTGACAGTTGCCTAATACTAGTGAATTTAATTCAAATCCAAAAGTCCTTTTTTCCAGGCTTTGAAAGAATTAAATGGGGACCTAAAATATATTTAAAATAATTCTTAAATGACTTTGATATAAAACTTCCTTTTCTGTATGGAATATTGTGGAAAAAATTAGAAATTCTGATGAAATTGCCTTTTTATGGTCTGATAAAATCTTGGTGAAGTGTGCCATACTCCTTTTTCACAGACATATTCATCACAAGATTTTACAAAACTGTTTTTTTGCAAACAATAATAAAACCTGAAAAAAAGCTCTCTTGAATGATGACTCTCAATTTTTTTATTCTAAGGTTAACTGAAGAAAATCTCAACTTTTTTTCTTACCTTAGAAAAATCAATGATAAACACTATTCGAAATTGAAGACAACCAAAAGTAGTACATTTGCAAGAAGCTTTCAGTGCTCTTGTTTTGATGAGGCTATTATTATGCTTTAATCCTAAAAAGGGGGTTGCATATTCAACGACCGTTCCAACAATTTTCTTAAGATCCCTTTTCCGGACAGCCCTTGCATCAGTGTTGGAATGATATTCTTGGATCCTCTGACTGGTAAGTAGAATACAGCACCTTCTGTCAAGCTGACAAGTATTGTCTGACATCAGGGCTTCAATATTCATGACATATATATAAATCCAGCGGTAATGATATCCAAACTAAGATAGCCACTTGACAATGAAGAGAAATTTACTAGTTCATTGCAGTCAGGATCAGATTTCTTGAAACTGAGTGACAGTTTGGAAAAGTTTTGTGAGTTTCAAAGCATGCTTTCTTTTGCTGAGTTCTCCAGTTCAGCTCTGTGTTCTTTAACAATATTTTTATTTATTCTATGTATTTTATTTTCTTAAAGCCAATTTCAAAAAGCAATATATGATTTATTATTGACAATGTTCCTATTATCTCCTTCGAAAGACTCAAGTGCCTCATGTTTGAAGCACTATTCCACTTCAGTTTGAACAGTGAAATAGCCTCAATTCAAGAAGGACTTTCCAGAAAGTTCAGATATTAATTGATCTAGATACAGGTATATATCTGTGGAAAGGAGTCACCTGGAATATATGACCAGTAAAATTTTATGCTTACAAGAATGATGAGCAGCTTCACAGTGAAATTCACAAAGTTTCACTTTACACTGGGTCAGGATAGTTTTCCCAAGCTTCTGTATGCAAATGAAGAATGATAGTTGCTTTACCTGTCATGGGAGTATAAATTCATCATCTAATCCCTTAATTCCTCTTTCATCTCCATCTCCCATAGTCTGCAGGACCTAACAGTTAAACACAAAGTCCCTGAAACTGCTGTCGAGCTCTGCTGGCAGTCAGAATGCCCACAGACCTCGTCCAGCTTGTTTTACAGAGCTCTTTCTGATCTTCCTGGCCTCCTTCCTGATCTCTTCCTTACCTCTCCATCCACAGCACTCTTTTTCTATAAAACTCCTTTTCTCATTCCGGCCAAGAAGCTCTGAGCTTAATGTTTGCGTGAATCTTCGTAGTCATTCCTTCCATACATCAGCTTGTATCATCGGATTGCTAATAATTGCTAATACCTGTTCACTACAGCAATTTTTAGCTATATTCCTTACCTTTTCCAAGACTTAAGACCAGTGTAATTTGGCCAGTTTGTAAAGGAACTAACTTCACAAATTGAAGCGACTTCACAGAGAAATCTGTTCTTTGGCTTCAGAGCAACAAGGTAATGTTATAAGCCAGAAATTACATTAATAAGAATGCAAAAATCTGCTTCATTTAATCAATATAGTTTGGCTCTTCAGTTTCCTAAAAGGCATGAAAAATGGTGGGTGCTTATTTTGGACTAAATCCTCCGACACAATGAGAAAATTAATTTGCTAATGTCTACAAACTGTTTGCTAAGAATAAATTCCCATGCAGTCTATTTTGCAAATATGTTCAAACTGTTTGTGTAACAGTGAATAGAGCTGACATTTTAATTTGTTTAGAAAGCCATGTACAATGTTTGCTCATTTGTGACTAATTTCTAAAACCTTGGCATACTTTATATACTAGTTAAACTTTTACAAAATTCTGCCAGAGAGACTTTTGTAGAATTCGGTTATGGAAACTGCTTCTATAGCTCTCAGAGATTACTCTCCTTATGGGTCAAGGTTCCCTGTGTGTGAATGCATAATTGTTAATTGCCATAGGTCTTGAGAGTTAAATACATGCACTGAGAAGAAATAAATTGTTCCTTATCAGGCGAAAAGTTGAAAGAAGAGCAGGGTAACATATAGACATGCAGCAAACTCTTGATTTTGCAGACATAAAAATGTTCTTATTTATTGTTTAGTGGCTTCTTTCTTTTATCTTGTTATATACTTTAAAAAAAAAAAAGTTTAATTTCTAGGTTCTACTTCTGACAAGAAGTGATTTTAGTGTTTCAGTACATGGCTCTCATCTCCCTGGAGGGTTACACAGACCTGAGCCTATGTCACAGTTACAATGACTTCACTATGAATTTGGAAGCCAAATGTCATCACATTTCTTTGCTGAGGTAACCAGCGCCCTCACATTCTGTGATACGTGTTAAAAGTTTATAGAAACCAGTGCTGTGTAATTTTATGGGTTTTATTGAAAGGATATCAAGGAAACAAACTTGCCTATTTTACTGAGAAGTTACTATTATTTCACTATACCAGTTTCTGGTGGCAAAATGTAATGATCAAAGTCTTTGTATCTTGCATTTATAATGCAATAGATTATAGAGATCCAAATTATTACAGTTAGGAAGCAAATCAAATTATTAGGTTAAGCCTAAAAGTAATTGCTCTGTTTCAGTTGAGAGATTTTAAGGAAGAGCCCACTTGTTTCCATTTGGTTTGTAGGAAATCTATCTAGCTCGGAAAAGATGTATGCAGCTTTGCAAAGATTTTACATTTGCCTCTTCTTGAAAGCTTGTGCATCCCCTTAAGCTCTGTTCAGGTAACATAGTAAAGCATCCTGGTTTGTCTCAAGAAAATGAGTTGCCTGAAAATGATAGCAATTTTATATATCCTCCTTAAATAACACTGTTAAGCATCACTGGCATTCTTAAAAAAAAATCTTACTTCTTAGCACAATTTTTAACCGCTAAACTAATTCACCGCAAAACAGTGTGGCCTTGTCTGTATTTCCAATAGGAAACAATTCCCTCCTCAACTGTCCCTGGCTAAGGAAGTTCTCATTGCCTCAGGTCTAAATCTGGTGAGGGAGATTGCAAACAATTAATTGGTGTGGACAATCACATGTCATTGCTTGAGCCTGTATAACACACATGTAAATGTCCACAGTTTTTGGAATTCACTATACTTTGCACATGTATATGCAATCTGCAGATGTGTACACACAGATCATAGCCATGTTTAGAGCAATCTGTATTTATTTCTGTAAAAAAGCCCAAGAATTCAATAGCTGTTGTCTCCATTATATCTAAAAATGTGAAACTGGCTTAAAAAAAATACAGTTTTAATGGTAAATAGCTTTATTTTCCATCATGTTCTAGCATTTGTAAGGTACATTCAACTTGAATAACAGAAGATTTAACAAAATTACTAATTATTGGAAAAAGAGAAAAAAATATAGTAGGTATGTAAAGAGATCACTTTTATGAAGAGAATGCGTTACACAACAGTGGAAGTTAAACTCCCACAGATAGGCGCTTTTTTTTTTTTTCATAGATTCATAGAGTTTAAGTCCAAAAGTGGCAGTTAAATCATCCTATCCAACCTCTTGTGAGTCACAGGCTATTAAATTCCACACAGTTGCCTCTAGATTGAGCCCAATAACTTGTGCTTGACTGCAACATAACTCTTTTTAGTTGTGTTTAGCTAACATATTTTTTAGGAGGTAGCCAGTGCTGACTGGAAGACATGAAAAGACGAAGAGCCCACTGTGTTCCCAAACAAGTTGTACCAAAGGTTAATCACTGTCATTGTTCAGAATGTGCCTTTCTTCTAACTGGACTTCATCATACTTCTGCTTCTAACTATTGTGTTTTTCCTATGTTTTCTTCTGATAGATTAAAAAACCCCTTTATTTGGTAGTTGTGTCTGCCTGTGAAAAACTTACATCTTCTAATTCAACCAGCTTCCAGTCCTCCTTCCTAATAGGCTGAACAGAATCAGACATTTCTCTTTCTGTTCTCTTTCTGCTGGGTATATTCTTCAGTTCTCAGAAAATCACATTGATGACTTTTCTTGATGTTATCTGAATTTTCCAACATCTTCTATAAAATAATAATCATACTGTTAGGATGTTCTCAGAAATAGCCTGCTTGATTGATTCCATTTATACTCCATTGGTTCTCACTGTCCTAAGATCTTCTATTCAGTTTCCTACCTGCCCTCTGGTCTCCTACACCCTTCTCACAACTATGGCGATACAGCCCTCATTCACGCTACTTTTTAGACAAAGTCTAAATTCTTATTTCCTAGGCATATGCCTTTAAGGTTTTACCAAAAACTAGATACGTATTCCACATAATTGCTGTGACCTCCTAATATTTTACCACCTGCAAATGTTTTCAGGAATAATTGTACATATAATTCCTTATATATATTTCTTACACATATATGTATATTCCACTAATAAAATGTTGAGTAGCATAGGTCTGAACAGCACCTTTTGTTAAACCTCACTAGTAGAGCCAGTTCTTTACTGCCAATTATTTTTCAGATAGTGAATTAACCGTCTGTTAATGTTCTTCTGAACTTTAATTATTTTAAGATACCCAATTTAAAGTAATCGTTGACTAATCTTTTAGTGTTGGATTTATGCTATCTTAACTCAGGTTTAATTTAAAAAATATGTCTAGTCTCAGCAGGCTGTCTCAGTTTAGAGACTGATGTTTTCTAAAGGCAACTCGCCTCATGAAAAAATAGATGCTATAGAATGGCTGAGTTACTAACAGAAAACAGATAATAGTTTCCGTTTATTAATTGCAGAAGACAATTAAACATCTAACAGAGACTAGACAAGTCTTTCAACAGCTGAAGATCAGTATAATGAGTTTCATTGCTATGGTCAGTTAAAGACTCAATAATTTCAGGGCTATGTAGCCTAGCTAGACCCTCGGCTAGCGATAAAATAGTATTGCAGTACCAAAAGGATAGCTCCTCCCCAGAAGAGCTAGTCACTAAGGAATGAGATCTGAAACTGCTAACAAAATCGTTAAAGTTGATTTGCCTCGCATACAGCTTTTTAGAGCTAGTAAATGATCATCAAAGATTGTATAAGACTCAGAACTTGACTACAAGGCACCATATATGTAAATCTGAGAAGAGAACAAGAATCTGATAAATCTATTCTGGAACTTCTCTTTAAGTTAAGTGATTATAATTTTTATTTCTAAGATGTCACTCCACGTTGGTTCTCTTACTAGAAAAACTAGCCAGGAAAAGGAAGATTCAGGTTCAACTTCATTCTATCCCTGCTGCCAGAATAACCCTTTTTTTTACTTCAGTCAAGAAAATACAGCTGCCTCTCTTTTTTCTCTATTTCTTTTTCCGCTATGACCAAACATGAGTTTGATTTGATATGATTTCATAATACCAAGCTTTAGATAGAATAGCAATGAATGTCCTTGCTCAGGATACAGTTAATTCGATATCTCCCTAACTTCAACAATTACTTATCATTTTGAAGCTGAGCCCAAAAGGAAATGAAACAGGATGAGGACCATGGCCAGGGTGCCGATGGGCCATCTATGAAGTGCTAGTGATAAAGTTTACAGATGGAATCCATTTATTTCACAAGAGACCTTGGATCATGACTCGGTCCATCAGAAAAACAGTGAGAGTGGTTGTTTCAGAGCAGTCTGACTTTCCTGCAAGGATCACTACTTTCATTGCCTCTCATCCAGCTTCTCCTTCGCAAATCCATCAATGCCCTGACTCCTATATATTTTTCTTAGCTGTAAAAAAAGTTAACATAGGTGGGCAGCCAGCTGTCTTGGGTTACAAATTATAGCAGCATACTTTTAACCAGAGGGCATCTGCACTAGACAGATCACTCATCATATGCCCTGACAGGGCTGTTTCTCAGAGGTGACTTTCTGTTTCAGCCCAGTGTTGAACACTTGTAACACACAATGTAACAGAGAATGCTTCTTTTAAGTATGTCTTGCTGCATTGCCATTACACTTTTGTGTGCACTTGATGTTGTTGTGCTGTTCTTTGACAGAGGTGTTGGCCTCTTCTTCCTATATGAAAATACTAGTATCCATAATTTAATTACATAGAATCAGTAAACAAAACATCTTGTTAGTATGTTTTGTTTTCCTAGATTCTGGGCCTGAAGATAAATATCCTTACATTGAAATCAAATCATTCTATCTGGCACCAGATTTGTCTACATGTATTTAGTTAATGCAACTTGTGTCTTAACACTTCACCATGTTCTAGGGTTGGAGAAAGAAGAACAAAGCTGTCAAGTCTTAATAGAAAGGTTTGCTATCAAAGGAATGTAGTATCTTTTGAAACTGGCCACATTTAATTGAAATAGTCCAAGGATAGCTTCATATTTAAAATGTCTGTTTATTAGTTTCTAGAATTATTTCTAGCTTTTTAGTATGAAATCACAGATTAGTAGTAAACATTAACTGACTCTATTTGCAATATGTATATAAAATACCCCCTTGTCTATCCTTTCTCCTCATGTATATTTCCAGACTATTGGTTTTGATTTCTTTTCTAACAGTAATGAGCCTAGTATGGTACAAGCAAAAGACCAACACATTCTTCTAACCAGGATATATTTGGAAGTGTTAGCACTATTTTCTCCAAGCATGTTCTCATAGGTGCTCTGCATTTTAAGTGAATTTTTTTGGTAACTGGAGCATTGCAAAATATTCCAGTGACCTTTCTGATGTACAGCTTGCAAAATCTCTGAAGAGATGCAGCAATAGCCATTGCACTGCTACAAATCTGCTTTGCATTTATAATGCTATTTGTGCACACAATGCCTTTGAACTGCTGTCAAATATACCTCACAGTTTTCTAGAATGCCTCTTAAATCAGAAATGCCCCCCAGTCATGGAACAGTTACATAATTTTTTATTCTTGCTGTGCTAAGTTAGCTGATTTTTAAAACACTGACTTAGACCCTTAGGACTAGACACTGATCTGACCCATGCTTGTTGAAAAATGAATTATAGATAAGCACTCCCCCATACTTGAAGAGAACAGCCTATATGTACAAGGAAAAGTTGGTGACCTATCCATTTTCAGATAGAAAATTTTATTCCTTAGCACTGCAAAGCACTCCTAGACTGGTATAATAGTTAAGGCACCTTAGGTAGTGCTTTGTTAGCAACAAAAATATTTGATCATGCTCTTTTGTAAGGATCCAAGATTATATTTTATGCAGTTTATTATATAATTACTAACTCTATCCTATGTTTCGGTTCAGAAACTCATGCTTTCTATTCTAGAAAATAAAACTGCTAATATGCATAAAAAGAAGTTTCATTGTTTTTCTAAATTTTCAATAACTGTAGGTACTTAGAAGAACTCAAAGAGAAAGATCCAAGAGATTGCTGTAATGGAAAATTGATAAAATTCTTTTAAAATGAATGGCCTTGGTACAGTCAGTCATTTACAATATGCTTGAATGTAGCTAATATGGTTGTTAATATTTTATTAGTAATATTCAAAATCAAAAAATAAAGTAGGTTTTAGGTAGATATGACCATCAATTTCAGTACAAAAATATTATGTAGATAACAGCATAAAATAGACATGGAAAATACGTCATTGGTATAATGAGGTGTAACTGCCTCATATACTTTTACAGTTGATTGTAAAGTAAGGAGAGAGTAATAATATGAAACAAAGGGAATCAAAGGACAATTATTAATGATATCAGCAAAAAAAGGTTGAAATTATTGCATAAGGTCAAAAGATTCCCAGCCACCAAAGCACAAAAAAAAAAAAAAAATCTGTAAGTCTCATTTAAGAAAAGAACAGTTCTAAAGAGCACCTGCTGGTTCCCCAGTATAAGGAAATGGAGCAGTGTACCACACTTCCTGTATATATGTTTCATAGTATTAGGAACACAGAGCTAATTAAAATCGTAAAGGGTGAAATTCCATCTTTTGACGATAAAATGAAGTTAAACCTAGGGAACATAGAAAATAAAAGCCATACAAGAAAAGAAATCACAGAATCACAGAATGCTTAGGCTTGGAAGGGACCTCCAGAGATCACCTAGTCCAACCGCCCTGCACACGCAGGGACACCTACAGCACGTGGCACAGGGTGGCGTCCAGGCAGGTTTAGAAGATCTCCAGAGAAGGAGACTCCACAACTTCTCTGGGCAGCCTGTTCCAAGGCTCTGTCACTCTCACAGTAAAGAAGTTCTTCCTCATATGGAGATGGAACTTCCTGTGTTTCAATTTGTACACATTACCCCTTGTCCTGTCACCAGCCATCACAGAGAAGACCTGGCCCCATCATCCCTACAATCACCCCTCAGATACTTGAACATGTTAATCGAATCTCCTCTCAGCCTTCTTTTCTCCAGACTAAACAGGCCCAGCTCAGTTATTCTTTCCTCGTATGACAAATGCTCCAGTCCATGCTGGCAATACTCCTTCTGATGCAGGCCAGGATCCCATTGGCCTTCTTGGCCATGAGGGCACTTTGCTGACTTGTGGTTAACCTGTTATCAACCAGGACTCCCAAATTCCTCTCTGTGGAGCTGCTTTCCAGCAGGTCAACCCCTAATCTGTACTGGTGCCTGGGGTTATTCCTGCCCAGGTGCAGGACCCTGCATTTGTCCTTGTTGAACCTCATGAGGTTCCTCTCTGCCCAACTCTCCATCCTGTCTAGGTCTCTCTGAATAGCAGCACAGCCCTCTGGATTGTCTGGAGTGTCAGCCACTGCTCCCAGTCTGGTGTCATCTGCAAACCTGCTGAGGGAGCACTCTGTTCCCTCCTCCAAGTCATTGATGAACAAGTTGAAGAGCACTGGGCCCAGCACTGACCCCTGAGGGACACCACTGACCACAGGTCTCCAATCAGACTCAGCCCCATTTATCACCACCCTCTGGGATCTGCCATCCAGTCAGTCCTCAATTCACTTCACAGTCCACTCATCCAGTCCACAATGTGTGTCTCTAGAAAATGTGTGTTTCTAGAAAAAAATTATGCTATTTCCAAGAAGAGCTGGCCAAACACAAAGATGCATGAGATTATACTGGCTTTTTATCCATGTTTTAGAAGTAGATACAACTCCGATAAATTTTACAGCTGAAGTGTCCTTCATGTCAGACTCGTAATAGTGGACTGTGGTACTTCTTCCCACAGCAGTGTTTTTTTTTTTTTTTTTTTTTTTTTTTTTTTTTTGATTTTCTGTGGGGATTTTTTGCAAGAAGAGTCTCAATGAGTTCTTTTTTTCCCCTAATCTATAAATTAGGCGATTGATGGATATACTGAAATATGGATAATCCCTGTAAGACAAAGGAGGCCTGGAAGAAAAATGTTTTGTCTCTCTGAGCTCCTTCACAATCCCCAGGTTAATTTACCACTTTGATAATTTCTAGGTGATGAACTGATCCTGGGGTTTTAGAGCAGGATTTTAATGACATAAAAGTAAAGATTTAACTGACTAGGACTGTATAGGTAACACAGCTAGATACAGCTGGAAATTACACGGAGTTTTTAATGGAGAAAAATGTATGGAGCAAAGAGCCTAGGCAACCTGTAAAGGCGTAACATCCTTTGTATTAAACACTTATCACATAAGTTTTATATGCACTGTTTGTAACCCCTGTATTTCATCTCATGGGAAATGTTAGTCAATGACCAAGAAACTTCAGTGCCATTTTAGCACAATGTTAGACCTAGGGGATAATGAGACTGTGCTGCGATGTGTTTACTTTGCCTGGAACCTCACAATTGACCGTTATTCGGAGATAGCTGTAGGTATTTCTTCAGTAGTATAGATAAGAATTATCTTGTTCCATTTTCATGTATTCCACTAGGGGAAATGCAGAGCTTCAGAAACTAGGCCACAATGCAAACAGAAAACATTTAGGCAAGTTCTTACTAGAAAATGCTAATAATGTGAAAGTATGAAGTGAATTGTGTTCACATACATAAAAGTTAAGTTTTGCAGATGAGTTTTTATGCCTCTAAGCAAAACAGTTGTTCGGGGTAGATAACTTCTGGGTAACTGGACAATAATATGTTTGCCACATGACTGTTATGGTCAAAGACAGCACTCTAGATTTGTGAAGCCTTCCACTGATCTTTGATCATGGATTCACACTTCCGGCAATCTTGTTCAGATATTGTTCGGCTAAATGGCTATTTCACATTGTTTGGCTTCTAGACTGAAATTAATCGCTATTTCTCAAAGTGAAGTACTCATGAAAATATCTGCTAAGGGATTTTTTTGAAACCATCTTAACATATCAGAAGAAAGATCCAGAGGTTGTATATGTTTTATCTATACAATAATAATAAAAAAAGCTCATAAACATTTCCCATATATATTGGATTTATCGTATTTCCTCGAAACTAATTTGAAAGGCACTGAATTATACTCCCTTTCAGGTTCTAAAAGAACTTTAGTAATAAAAGCCGAAAAGTTGCCGCTGAAATTCATTTTCATATAGATTTATAGGAAAACTGCTTTGATGTCTTTTGCACTCCCTTGCCAGTAAAAAAAAAAAAAAAAAAAAAAAAAAAAAAGAAGAAGAACTTCTATTAAACTTAACAACACTCTTTTCCGCTACCCCTACTTCAAGCCTCATTTATCTTTTATGAGCGCTGGGCATTTTGCCATAATAAAACTGTGCATAATACCAGAACTCTAATATCACTCAGAAGTTTCTTTTCTTTTTTTTTTTTTCACCCTTTTACCCAGCCAACTGACAATGGCACTGAGCCTGCCATTTAAGAAGCTGGTTTGAATGGGTCAACAGTTCAAACACTATAGCATGTAGTTCAATATTCAATGCATTGATCTTGGACAATTATATCACCCAAGTTTTGGAGGGATTGACAGTTGCACTTGCTGCCATTAAGATTCCTTGCTAAAAGACAGAGACTTAGACTTACAAGGCTTATGGTTGGACTCAATGATCTTGAAGGTCTTTTCCAATTAGAATGATTCTATCATTCTCTGATTCTATATTTTTTACGAGTTAGGAGAAGATGAGAAGATGTTAACATGGCATACTAGGAAACAAACAAAATATACAAGTGCTTGAATTCAGTAGATTTTTAAATTTTGTTATTATGGAGGATGGTTTTCCAGGATAAAATTCAGGATTTCTAGTGAAGCACAGTCCTTCTGATTATTTCACTGTAGATGTTTCTCATAAAAGTTAATAATATTCTTGCCATGGTCCATGTTTTCTTCAGATTTCTGAGAAGGTATATCATGACCCTTTTTAAAACTCAGTCCTATCCTGTAATCAATTAAAGATTGTCTTAAAAATGCTGATCCATTCAAATCAAGGACAAACTGACATTGATTTTTTTTTTGAGTTAGTGAAACTATTAAAGAACTGTACATCAGAAATAGCTGTTTAGGCTCCTTCAATATATGCTGGACAAAAGTAGACCTCTTTGGGAAATGTCCCTAATAGATTTTTTTTTATCTTCAGGAGCTATAGCTAGAATCTAGATAACTAAGCTAGAATCATATGACTGCACTGTGACTTTTAATGTTCAATGACATTAATCCCTCCTATATTACCATCTTAAATTTTTAAAACAAACATGAGAATTTTGCCATGCATTTCAACTGAAGTACAACATAATTTATTGAAACATTTGTAAATAATCAGTTGTTAAATCTATATTATAGATGGAAGTAGACATATTAATGATACCCACTTTCCTACTATTCAAATACTATTCAAAAGAAGAGGGAGTTATAGCTAAAGAACATGCTGGATACTGTCTTGAGGATTTTGGAATGTAAATGTCACCAGTAACATGATATTGATGTCCTCCATTTGTCAGCTGAAGCTGTATGTCAGATTCAGAAAAGTGAAAGTATTAACTATAGTATAAAAAGACATTATACTCCCCCGAAAAGGTTGAAGGTATGGTTTTGAAGGCACAGTGGCTGTCAAAGAGTTAATCTCCCACTATTAGTAGCTTCCTCTTGCACAGGTGACAGAAGGAAGACTGTAAATTGGAGATTGCAAGCAAAGTGGAAAGTTTGATACTTAAGATCATAGAGGCATAGACAGGTAGGAAGGGAGTGAGATCTGGGGAGAAAGTTGTGACTTCTGCATAGATTTCTGCTTACAGACATTATTCTCTGGAGAAAGTCCTTTCTGTGCCTTGTTTTTCTGAGTCAGCCCACCAGTGTGCACTGTGAATGTGTGTTAGCATTAATGGATGTTATATAACTTGATTAAAGTGGAGTAGACAGAAAATGTGCATAGGAATTCTAAGGCATTTTCTTTTGATTTTCTTTAGTGCTTATATTCTCTATAGGGTCTTTTTGAAATTGCATCAGTATTTTATTTTATTTCCAGTATTTTCTTTCCAAAGTTCTTAAAGTTTCCATTTTAAAGCTGTGAAAGTGAAGCTAATTAGTCACAGGGCTCTGCATTCCACCACCTAATGAAAAAGAAACAAGATTTTATACTAGTCATCTTCCTTTATCAAAGACTTGAGCAGTGATGGTATGTTATCTCACTCAGCAAAGTTAAGGGAAATTAGAGAGGAAGTTTGGTTAGGCACGTAAGGTGCTAATCAGAGAAATATGATGTATAGATTCAGATCCCTGTTATGCTGTAGACTTTCTCTACAAATGGCTCAGTGCAGTTTTCTATGCCTACTGGTCTGAAAGTCAGGCATACAGACCAGACCAGTTATCTAGATTACCAGAGGACAATACACACAGACCCTCTCACCTATTTTAGGACAGCGTGAACCACTTTTGGAGATTCTTCTCTCACCTGCAAGAGATTCAGACTAGATACTTAAAATGAGGTGAGAAATCTTTCTCTGTTTCAGGCCCATGAAAGGAGGATAAGAGCACTTCCTGTCCTCATTAGGATGTTGTGAAAACAAACAGATTAGTGTGTAGCATTCAAATATTGTAGGAAGAAAATTACAAAAGTACTATAATCAGAGGTAGATTGGGCAGTGTAAGAAAAAGACAAGGTCTTTATAACTTCAGGCATAGGATTTTGCCAACCCTATTCTAGCTCTCTTGCAATCAGCCTTAATCAGATAACTGTCCTGATTGTCAACTAGTTGGACTCCTATTAGTCATTAAGACATCAGCTCCTGGCATTAAATTGTTGAGGAGAAAAACATGCCACAAATATATACTAATCTCCATTGAGGTGTTTGAAGATCTGATTTGCTACAGCCATGCATGATATTTATCAGTAAGCCTAGTTTAAAATGTAACAGGTGATTATCACTGAAAATCTGACTTCTTCATTATAAATGATAGAGGAGACATGTCAGTCATGAATTTCTACCCCCTGCTTATAAAGAGATGGAATAGTCTTTTTCTGCAGTAGACAACAAATGATGGAAAGTAGAAATTCCAAACCAGGTTTCCAGCAAAGTCTGTCAGAATGAAGTTAAAGTTTGTTGATTTCTGGGAGGAGACCAATGCAATTAATCAGCTGCAAAAATAAAAATGCAAAAATAATTAGGCATTTTGTACAAGACTCTCGTGGAATTTACTGAGGTTCTTGAAGTTTAGGCAGGCTAATAATTGCAGTGCCAAGTTGTTAAATTATTCTGCCTTTTCTCACCAGGTTAATTCTCCGTTCTATCGGACGGTTAAGTTGTGTTCACCATTTTACCTCTGCATAGAAAACCTCTTTGGGACACCAGATATTTCATGCAAAAGTAAACTGAAAAATTTCAAGCCTGTGTTCTGAATATAACACATTTTGTTTTATTTATGTACTTTGTGTGAAAAAGTCTTTTTCACTTTCCCTTGCAAGGTGCAGGGGAACATAAGGCAAGTGCTACAAGTCTCTTTGAGAGAGGAGACTCTGCTTTTACCAAAAGAAAAACAAACAAACAAAAACCCCACATTTTCCTACATCTCATTCCAAAGACCCCTATGGGTATGCTTATGCTCAGGGCATCTTTTGATTTCTTTTTAAGCTTAGACAAACCACAGTTTTGGGTCTCAGAGGATGATGGAAAGTTCTGTCTCATATGTTGCATTGTCCAGAAATTATACTGCTAGCCAATTATACTGCTAGGTTTTAAATCATAGAATCATAGAATGCTTAAGGTTGGAAGAGACCTCTAGAGGTCATCTAGTCCAACGCCTCCTGCACACGTAAGGTCACATGACACAGGACTGCGTTCAAGCGGGTTTTGAAGATCTCCAGAGAAGGAGACTCCACAATCTCTCTGGGCAACCTGTTCCAGTGCTCTGTCACCCTCACTGTTAAGAATTTTTTCCTTAAGTTCCTGTGGAGCTTTTGGTGCCATTTGGTGCCATCAGTTTGTGGCCATTACTTCTAGTTCTGTCGGTGGCCACCAGTGAAGAGAGGCCAGCATCATCCTCCTCACTGCCACCCTTGAGGTAATTATAGACACTCAGTAGATCCCCTCTCAGCCTTCCCTTCTCCAGGCGGAAGAGGCCCAGTCTCTCCTCATAGGGCAGATGTTCCAGGCCCCGATCATGATCCCCTCTCAGCCTTCTCTTCTCCAGGCTGAACAGGCCCAGCTCCCTCAGCCTCTCCTCACAGGGCAGATGTTTCAGGCCCCTGATCATCCTCGTAGCCCTGCACTGGTCTCTCTCCAGCAGCTCCGCATCCGTCTTGTACGGTGGAGCCCAGAACTGGACACAATACTCCAGATGTGGCCTCACCAGGGTTGAGTAGAGGGGCAGGATCACCTCCCTCGACCTG
>NW_010582647.1:527662-544038 GCF_000705375.1 Tinamus guttatus | reverse complement strand
TACAGCCCTGCCACCTCCTCATTGGATCCTGAACTCCACTCATGGTCTCTGCAGCCAAGGCTACCCCCCACCTTCACATCTCCTACAAGTCCCTCTCAATTTTTTAGCAAGTACTGCATTGATATACCCTGAATTCAATTGCTCTTGAGCTGCTCTAGTTTTTAGATAATTCTCTGCTTTTCAATCTCATTCTGATGTTGTTTTTTGATCTACAGATTTCTAAATACTCATATTTTCAATGGAAATTGTACAATAGTCCTGAGTTTTCCTGATATTTAACTTCCAAATTATTTCATTTAGACAATGGTTAAAACAGTATAATCATCTAAATCTGAACCATTTATAGTCAGAGAATTGCCATTGTCTTTCTGTAAGCCTGAATAGAAGGCAGTACATTTTTAAATTTTGATTTTAAATCGTTACAGTGATATGTTTACGTTGAAAAGCTGGAACTGTGTTCATGTTTACCACATTTCAGATTTCTACTTTAGAAAAGTAAGAGAAAGATCAGGAGTGATGATACCTGTAGATTGAAGAGTCACTGCTAGTGTAAACTACATTTCCTGCTCTGCTCTTTAGGCCGGTTAAAGCAGCTTAGATTCATTTAGGAATGTGTTACCTATTGTCCCATACACCTCATATCTTAATTTGCCCTTTATATTATGGGAAGTATAACATTCCCCAAAACACTAGGGTTAATTCATTAGGTGGATTATCCCTCTTCTAACAACGAGAATAATGAATATGAAGAAGCTTTAAATTACCTGAAGTGGAAGCTGGTATTTCCATATGCATATATCCTTTCATAATAACTTTCTGCTTCATATTAACCCAGCAGCTGGGATGGAACTTATTAGAACAAACTGCAGTCTCACAGGAACCTTCAGCTTCTCAAGTCAATGGATTAATTTTGTATAAATAACTTGATATTTTTATTTAGTCAGCTTGTCTGTATCATCTTCCAATGCAACCTCACCTGTGGTCTGGTGTCCCTCAGGAATAAACATATTAATGTATTCTCTTTTTTGTGGTGGCTTGAATTCCTTTTTATGCTTTGTATCTATGGGCCCTATCAATGCAAAACAAATTAGGCAGGATACAGCATGCATATTCCTGAAAGGAATACAAGTAAAATGAACTAACATAAGTTGCCAGCCTTGCTGTACCACTGCCAGCATCAGCTACTCTGTTGGAGAAAGAATCTCCTGCTATATTAATGTCAGCCTGATGAATATATTGGAACAATAATCTTCATTTTTTATTTCTTTTGTTCCAGTACTGGGAATAGCTTTTGCAGCCAATACACTTTTCTGCAGCAAACAAGAAACACTTCTTGGTTCCTCACTCCATTACTAATCCTATTTGTCCTAAGTTCTCTAAATTTATATTGGTTTCTAAAATGCCTTTAGTCAATTTAGTATTGATTACATTTGTTAGTTAGGAAGGATTACAGTGAAAGGTAGCATCTGCTATTGCTTTCTGGCCCTCTTTTCGTATGACGTAAGCTGAGTCAGCCTACAGTCAATGACAGCCACTAGGAGCCAAAATCTTAGGCCATTAGTTACATGGAAGTGGCATAAATTAGAGCAGCAAGAGGCCAACCCTACTTCTTAGATAAAACCTAGTTTTATTACAGGTGTACTGTGTTTTTAATGACATTCTTAAATTGGATGAATAAATTTTAACTAAGGAGAGCGGTACGGTTTCAAGCAACCAGTCAGCTCTTCTGCAAATCACAAATGTTTTGGAACCTACCTGCTGCCCAGCAAGGAGCAGCCAGGATCCAATCTTTCCTAAGGTTAGATTCATAGAATGCAATTGTGGAAGCTGCAGTTCCTCCAAAGAACCAACCTTTATTTTAATACCTTTAATACCATGCAAATGTTTTAATTAAAGTGTTGTAGGGCTTGTGCAGGGTATTGTGTGCTCAGGGTCTAGTTTGCACGTATCTTAATAAATATGGAAAGACAGACAAACCAAGTGATCGTGGTCTTCTAAAAGACTTTAGCCAGCAGACATACTGGTAAAGTCTGAGTTCCTGAATCTCCCTTAAAATGCTTTTGTTCTCATCTCAATCTTTCTTTTATGCTACAATCTGCAGTACGCAAGGACTTAGATGTTTTTAGCTGTTTCAGCTGTAGGTAACGGAGCATACATGGAATTTGGCCTCAAAGGAGAATGTGGCCTCAAGGATAGTGAAATTTCTTATGACTTTTTGGAAAATGGGCAGACATATTGGAGATATCAGGGAGTGACTCTGTTGTTAGTGCTCTCTCTAGTACTAGTATTCACTAGAATAGAGAGTCCAGACAGAACAGAAGCCTTGATAGTCATCTCATCAGAGACCATGTCATGAGACTGCTTCTTTGACTCTGGCTCTCATTCTCATGAGTATCTCATTACTTTTTGACTAGTCTTTGAAGTTCTAAATGAAAATATATCTTAGAAAAAAGAAATTGTAATGTTTTCATTTCTGTTGTTTAATTTTGATGCTTGTTTTCATTCTTTTGAGCAAATATTTTCCACTTGTTCTTTCCTAAGCTGCTATGGGATAAAATAGCATAAATCTCTAAGAGCAAAAAGAAAGCAATAAAACTCTTAAGAGGCTGTTTGATTTCTGCTTTAGAGTCCTAACACCTGCTGAATTCTTCTTCACTGGCTCCAGATTTAATAAGGCTAAGAAAACAGCCTTTTAAAAGTTTTTCTTAATTTTATCTGTATTTGATTATAGATTTAAAAATAATGTCTTTCTCTGTGTTTTTGTATAATTCCTGAACTTCACTTAAAACTGCTTTTTTTTTTCTAGTGGAGAGAAAGCAACAAAAGGCATTCTTTTTCCTCTGTGAATATCAGCACAGTAGCAATAAATCCATAAATAAAAATATATCTTGACTGTGATTTTCTTTCAAAATAACACTGAAACTCTGGTCAAAATCTGCTCTGATCATGTCTGTCTCTGTGTACTCAATAATAAAGCATTTGAGGAAATGCCCTTATTAAACTTTTGATTTTTTTTTTTTTAGTGTCTAAGCTGAAATTTATGGTTCAGCTTTGGAACTCCACATTGATTAGCAGGTTTTCTTTGGTTCTTTATTGTTCTGATACTGTTTCTAAGTATCCTACTCATCTCTTTGCAGCTCAGTATGCCATTAATCTGCTTTAAATATTGTATTGCCCTTAACAAGAATATTCTGGAGCTGCAGTTATTAAACAACATTCTTTTTTTATAAATTAGTTCACGTGGCAGAAATAAAGTATAGGGAAGGAAGTAAATGCTCTAGATTGACTCAGATAACTCATTGGGAAGTTTGATAGGCCTAAAGAGTTCTTCATGAGAGGAGAAAGTAGGAGTGGGAAAACCTTTTAAAAATTGATTTGCTAGTTGTTTTAATATTTCAAGGATTTAAAGCTTCCTTGTCTGTCTTTCTGTTTTACCAGATGTTTTTAGAGCCAAATATATTTTCTACAGGAAATCAAGACAGTAAGAAAGACATTCTGAATCGTGTTATGCAAGCTTTCATAGAGCTGCTGGCCCTCAGTCCCAGACACTCCAATGTGTTGGAGATGACTTGTGGCTCTTGGGGTAAGCAATGCACATGGGTGTCAATGTTTCATGTGTGCTGGGGTGTTTCAGACATGCATTGAAACAGGACAATTAGGTGAATTTCACTTGTGAATCTGGGAAACTTTAGAAATTTTCTTCTCTAATGACCAATTCATTTCTGCCCTAATTATCACAATAGCAGTGCTCAAATATATTAGCCTCTAAAAAAAAACCCAAACTTTAGACTAATGTTTCATCATCAGCCTCCTACTGCTAAATCTTTAATAGCATTTATAATCTCTTCTTTTCATATATTTCCAATAATGGCTTACCTTTACTTCTGCCCTTTGTATTTTGCTAGAAATGTCAAGCACATAGTTAACTTCCAAAAGAAACCTGTGCTAGCCCAAAATACATTCTCAAATGACTAAATTATGCCAAAATTAATAGACAATATTAATATGAAATAAAAAAATGAATTTTTAACATGTTAAGATTTAAAGAGGAAATTTATGGAAGTTTTTTTTTTTAATCAAGTTTCACAGACTAGTTATCTCTTTTTTCCTAACTCTGAAGTGCTGGTTTGACATCTCCTGTAGCTGCCCTAGTGTTATATTTTTTTGTATGCAAAAGAAAATTATTTAGTCTCTAGTTAAATTACTTCTAGTTTAAACAAAAAGCAAATGAGGAAGAGGCTTGTCTTCTGTAAGAAATCTTCCTCTCACAATGTTCGTCTGTAGGTGGATTACAAGTCTTCCCTAGTACAGTCAAAGGTCAAGCAGATGCATGGATCTCAAATAAGCAATGGTGCCACATTTAGTGTTGGTTAAAAGATCAGCAGAATAACATATGGTGAGAGTAATATTTTGACTGAGATTGTGATTAACTTTGTGTATAAAAGCTACAGAAAACAACATGCTGTCTTTAAACACATTAATCAGTCCTCATGCACATTTAGGGCAGCATTGCTGGACTCTTCAAAAGAATAGGGAGAGCAACGCTTCAGTTTCAGTTGCATTCTTTCCTTCTCTGTGTCTTAACAACAATGGAAAGTACTAATAAAAATATTAAATATATTTGGTGAAGCTAGTAAGATTAGGAATACCAAAGAAAGGATAATGATTTGGTCTACAAGACCTATCTACACTAAAGCTATTTATGCATCTTTCTCTGCAACCTGTAGTATTGACTACAGTTAGTTCTGTGCTGGACTGATTTAATGATGTGTTTAAAATAGGAATATCTGCTTTGCATTTAACTGTTGATGAAGGCAAAATCTTAAAAAAAAATATATATAATGTATATTTCTAGGAGAAGATATTGCTGCCCTTTCTAAAGAAAAATACTGTCTTTATGCACTAGCAAGAGGTCATTGACCTCACATGCCTTTTACAATAACAAACTTTTATTTTAAAATGAAGTCAAACCTACAAGGTTGGTAAATAGCCATTGCATATATTCAAACTCACTCAACTGATTTATTATTTTCATTGAAAATTAACTTCCCAATCTGTGAATTACTTTAGGAACTATAAAAATATACATTAAAGATTGACAGGTTACCTTTCAGACTTTGATAGTTGTTTTGCGTAGGTGTCACATTTCACTATATCTTCAGTGTAATAATCTCATATTTGGTGCAATATATGCCTTGTTTAGAGTGACTAAATTTTTCTTTTCAGTTCCTCTTGTTTAAAACCTGCCTGTCATCTCTGGGAAATATAAGCTCATAGCTAATCCTGATTACCTGGACAATTTCACATTGTAATGAGAAACAATTCCCAAGGGGACTGGTAACAAGAGAGGCACAAACCTTACAAGATATGGCAGTTTGATTCTGATAAGCATCCAAAATATAGTCTTTACTCTTTAAAGCTTGTTTTCTTAAAAAAAAAAATCATTTTTTGTGGGTTTGTTAGGCTTTGGAATGTCTCTAAATGATGGCTTTGGAATGTCTCTAAGTGGCTTTGGAATGTCTCTAAAAGCAATTTAGCACCCTCTCTGAAAATCTCATCTAGCACTCAATCATCCTCACATTAAAAAGAAAAAAAAAATCCTTATATGTTCCTGCTACTCTTTCTTTTTTTTTAACTTTGAAAAGTTTGGGGTTTTGAGAACTAAAAGGAAATTTTAGAGTCTTTAGTACATACATTTCCTTCAACTTCTGTTTGATGATCAAGCTAGTACCAGTTATTGCTCTTTTACCTGAATGATTGAATCATTGAATCATTATGGTTGGAAAAGACCTTTGAGATCAAATTGTCTAAAACCATGTCTAACCATGTCTAGCAGGCATGTTTAGCATGCCTGCTAAACCATGTTCCTAAGTGCTGCATCTACATGTTTCTTGAACACGATGACTCCATCACTTTCCTGTGCAGCCAGTTCCAATGCTTTCCAATATTCTTTCTGTGTAGAAATTCTTCCTAATGTCTAACCTGAACCTCCCCTAGTGCAATTTGAGGCCATTTCCTCTTGTTCTATCTATAGTTATTCTGGAGAAGAGATGGACCCTTGCCTCACTACAACCTCCTTTCAGGTAGGAGTAGGGAGCAATAAGGTCTTCTCTGAGTCTCCTCTTCTCCAGACTAAATAACTCTATCTCCCTCAGCTGCCCCTCAGCCCAGTCTGTGCTCCAGCCCCTTCACCAGCTTTGGTGCCCTTCTCTGGACACGCTCCAGCACCAACACGTCCTCCTTGTAGTGAGGGGCCCAAAACAGAACACAGTATTTGTGGTGTGACCTCACCAGTGCCAAGTACAGGGGGCAATCACTTCACTGGCCCTGCTGGCTACACTGTTCCTGATCCAAGCGAGGATGAGGTAAGCCTTCTTGGCCACCTGGGCACACTGCTGGCTCATGTCCAGATGGCTGTCAACCAACACTCACAGGTCTTTTTCTGCCACACAGCTCTCCAGCCACTCTGCCTCAAGCCTGCATGGGCTTGTTTTGATCAAAGTGCAGGACCCAGCACTTGGCCTTGTTGAACCTCATACAGTTGGTCTCTGCCCATTGATCCAGCCTTCCCACATTCCTCTGCAGAGCCTTCCTACCCCCAATCAGATCAACTCTGCCTCTCAGCTTGGTGTTGTATGCAAATTTGCTGAGGGTGCACTCAATCCCCTCATCCAGATTGTTGCTGAAGACTAAAGAGGACTGGCCCCACCACTGACCCCCAGGGAACACCTCTTGTGACTGGTCACCAGCTGGATTTAGCTCCATTTACCATGACTCTCTGGGCCCTCTAACCAGCCATTTTTTCACTGAGCAGATAAAGCCTTAGCATAAGCATATACTGAAGAATACCTTCTCAGGGAAATAGAAATTTATTTCTATACTGGGAATTTTGGTGTTCTTTAATCAATCACTTGAGATATTTGTAAATCAAAAACAAACGAGCCAAAATCTAAATAAAATGGGGCTATATCACTGTGGAGTGAATCCTCTTATGTTCTCTTCTGTTTTAGCCAAAGCATACTGTAGGAAGTTCAGAACCTGCTTTCATGATATCAGTTCATGCTCATGCTGAATACTATCAGGTGATAGCATGAAAATAACCATGCCATAGAGCTCCATGTTAGACATGTGCAGTTTATACATGTATTTATCTTCCCATGTGCTTCATCGCTATCTTCAAGCTTTACGTTTGAGGTAAACACCATATTTCTACCAGTAAGTGGTTCCTGTGTTGTCGCATTTAACTCTAATGTGGATTTGTATAGGGCCAAGCACACATTTGCATGTACTCGAACATCTTTTTAAGCTACAATTGCTTATTCCCTATGACTCAGACAAATTGTTTCATCCTTTTAGTTACAATTTCTGCAATAATTACGTGCCCTCTCTCTGTCTGATTAAAAAAAAAAAAAAAGTTTCTTTAAAAGCAAGACTCAAACTGCAGCCTATGTTAACATTATCAGTATGAAAAGCTTGTAGATCCCTTTGAAATTTGTCAGTCTTTGTTTCAGAGTATCACAAACAGTGTACAAGGGGCAAATCTTAAATGCACTGTATTTCACTTGAATGGTACTATATTTATTACTTTTTCATTTTCTTTATACTGTGTTAATTTGGTGAGTGTAAGAATTACAATTATAGATAACATTTGATATCTTTAGTTGAAATTTTTCTTATAAGAAGCAGTTTCTGGGGTCTTTAAAAAGGTAAATTAATGTACTGTTATTATAGCATGTCTAAGGATTAATCTAAGCTTCTTTGTACAAAATATTTTTGTTTGAATTTTCTTTTCAATAGTGAATCCATTATCACACTGAAAAGGTTTCTTTGTATTTTGAAGCTCCTTTTTCCCTGTTCTTTCTAGAAATCCAACTATTGGGCTTTAGCCATTATTCTCATATGTTTTATTCTCTTATATTTTCGTAGTTCATATGGCTAGTTCATATCTTGGTAGTTTTCCTGATGTTGATATTTCTGAAAAAATCCAAAAAGTACTTTTTTGTTGTTTTTTTTTAAATTAAAGCTTGTCTTAAGGTTACGAATTACGGTAGTTATATGAAGGCATATTAGATCAATTTTATTTGAATGTTTGTAAGCTTATATTTTATAACATCATTGTATACAATTATATTTTCAATTAAAGAACTTGCACATAGGCAAGCTTCCAAATAATTGTGCACTTACTACAGATTTTTAAGAATGGTGTTTTAACAGGTATGGTGCCATTAAATGTTTGTGTTTTATAAATACTGGCTCAATATCTGAGGTGATATGATCAGCAAAGATATTAATTTTTCTTCCTTATGTTTTCAAAAGCGATACCTAATTCCAGAGGCCTGTGAATGCTCCTGGAAGTAGATACCACATGCACACCGCAGTTCATGATAGGAGGAGAATTAGATGCCCAGCATTTTCCTTTTGCCCCCATATCTTATGTCTGTGTCATTCCTTTTTTTTTATGTACAGCCTGAATCCAAAGGACTGGCACATATCCAAAGGGCTGCATAGCTAGACCATGATCGATACAGCAAAACATAGCTTGAAATAGCTGCCTTAAGATAGATGCCTAGTGCCATGTGAGAGTTTCTCGTACACCTGACTGGCAGCTAAGGTGCAGAGCCTGCTGGTGACCCTCACCTTTCTGCAGTGGCTGCTAGAGGCCAAGTAGGACATTCTGTGAACCCTGTTCAAACAAAAGATTTCATCTGACTGTTGTAGAAGAATTTTCTGTGACCCTCGGATTTGCCGAGGCACAATTAATAAATTCATCGGTGTTCACCGGTGACGTTCCAAAAAGTCTAGCAGCTGCTAAACTGGGAAAGTCAGCCTAGGGCTAAATGGCTTTTCATATCAGTTCAAATAATAGATATTCATTTTGTCACTCTTTATTATTTGATAATTGAATTTAGAACTTCTACCTAAAATTATAGTTATTCACAAGAAGTGCCAATAAATTCAATTGCTATTTGTGTATGTATCCACTGGCAAATTTTGTCTTTAATAATTTAGTCTCCAATACACTTCTGGGACAGGTAGCAAGTCTTACTATCTCCAAACAGCACAGGCTGAATGTGAGGCAGAGAGATTTAGTGAATTGCCCAAGGCTACTCTGCAGGTGTAGGGCCAATGATCAGCATTCAGCTCCTCCTAATCTCAAGTTTATCTTTTCAGATACTGCTGAAAAAAAGAGGAATCCATCTGTCTTCCTAGTAAGTGCATCAGCATAGAAAAGGTTTACCTGATCTGGTCTTTTCTGATTCTGTATGTCTCTAATAATTTTAGTCATGAAGCATTAAAAGACTTGTTTTCAAATATAGTCTAAATGTGATTAATCTATCTGTGTACAGAGCATTCCAAAAATTCCCAGGAAATTTGGGATGAAACATGCATTTTTCATTCCAAAGCAAGGAAAGTCTGTTTAAAAAGCTTTCAGATACAGTGAGCTGTAAAGACAAATAGTGGTCCTCTATAGAAAATGGACCCATAGTGTGCAATTTAGGAATGTTCCTTTTTAAAAAATCTGTGATAGAATAGTATACATGCATTAAAACAGTTTCTATATTCTTAGCAGCAACAACCAGTTCCAGGGCACAGCCAATGGTGCAATACTATGTGTAAGTGATATGTTATACCAAAATTGTAGCATTAGCTCAGAATCCCTTTTTATCAGAAGAGAGGATAATTTCATATCAGGAAGCAAGGAATCTTTTTTTTTAACTGATGATACAAAATATCTATTAGATTTTTAGAGCAGATCAATATATTTATCTTGGACCCCCAAACAACTCATGGTGCTGAAATCTGTAAAGATTGTATACAGAAAAAAAAAAAACACATGACCCTTTGCTGTAATTTCCAGTATATTTTGGTATTTAGTCATTATATTTTTATTCATTTTCCATAGTAAGAAAAAAATCCATTGTCATCATGGCTTTTAAAGCTATATGTTTTTGAGTGTTTCTGTACTTACCTTGTTTTAGAGGTTTTTTAACCTGTCATTTAATAAGAAATAAAATGTTGTGATTTTTAAATGCAAGTAGCAGGTGAAAGCTGACTCCATTTCATATGAAAATTGGGTATACTGAAGAATAAAAATAAATTATGTCTTCAAATATTAATTTAATAAATGATCTTTTTCCGTTCCAAGAACAATAATGCTTATGTTTGTATCTTGTAATCAGCCTCAGGAGTTTATTTTGAGTTGGCAAGGAGATTTCTTTTTTAGCTTGTAGCAGTGTACTTTCCTGTTTTATTTCATCCAAGTGTTTTATTTATCTCATTCTGCTCTCCATCTTTTATTCTTTTATGCATACTCGCACTTTCTGATCCCCTGCCTTGTATTTCACTTTCTCAGTTCTTATCCCAGCAGATTTCTTTTCAAAATACAGGCATAGCTGAGAAAATGCCTTGGGAAGTAGGATCCCTGGGGAGAAGGCCTCAGGAAATGAAATAGTTCAGCTTAAACATAACAATGAGTTGGTCGTAGAATGGGGATGAATGCAGTTAAATGTGCTGGGTTCGTTTTGTTTGTTTCTTGAATAGCCATTCTAATTTCCCTTTGCTAAATAATCATACTGTAAGCATGTGTAAAAGTAAAAGCCATTTTTAAAAGGGAGTAATATAAGAAAGATATTTGAACATTAGGTTAGTTAAAATTTTCATTTTGCTCAAGAATAAAGATACTGGTTGTCTTGGCTGTCTTTCAACAAACTTTGCACAAAAAAAAATCAAGTCCTAGGGTATTAAAACAGCATACATTATCAGAAAGATTATGGATGACAGCTGGGCTGATAGATGATAGCTGAAGAAAAACAAGTTTTGCTAGCTGGGAAGATTATTACTGAAGGCCTCACAGTGGTGAGAGGGCAAAATCAAATACAGATTGTGCCTTTAGCTGTTGGCATTGTAGTACTCATGACTGTGAAATCCGTATGCACAACCCAATGATTCCTTTTTCTTATATCTTTTTTACTACTCTGTATAGTAAGGATAAATTATATTTTGCTTTCAATATTGTATGTTTGAATTTAGTCATTGTTTGGTATAAGATATGATTGAAATGGAATAATGATGTGATATACAAATATACAAATTTGTATACTAATATGCAAACCTCAGTTAATATAGTATACAGCCAGTAATAGTTCTGTGTTATAACTTCAGAGAATAAGATAGGACTGCACATACCATAAATTAGAAAGGAATCTGACTCCTATCAGGACAGCACTGAAGCAAGAACTGTTTCTGTTAGCAGAGTAACATAGCATTTTTTTCCATAGGAAATGACAGCAATACACCAATTAGGTTTATGCATGACACTAGATGACACTAGGTTTATGTCACTAGCTGGTCAACATTAGTGAAGAAATTGGGTAAACCTTCCATTTGATGCATGTCAGTGTTCAACAAGATAACATAAACCAGGTGAGAGAAACACCTCTCAAAATGAAATAACACGCATCTTGTCTGCATGCATCACATGTTCAGATACGGTCATGCAGATGATTATAAAGATAGGGCATTCACACATGCATTAGCTGGGAGTATTCATACATTTAGATAAGAATCATAATATTCTGCATCTAATCTCACATAGTTTTAATAGTTTGCTAACAGACCTTCCTCAAAAGGTCATAAAAAAGCTGAAGGTAAGTCACTTTTGCTCTCATAGTCTTTATGCCTTACAGCATATTTGTTAAAAATCAGTTGCCCTTGAGATAGGTCCATGGGATGGGGATGGCTGGTGACACACATTTAATAGAATTTCATTTCTGGACACTTTGTTCAGACCAAGGATCCCACAGTAAGAATGCACAGCTAAAGAATGCTAATGCTGTTGCATTTTACATGAACCAACAGGAAAGTTTTTGTTTTGTTTTGGTGAGAAGTGCCTTTGTTTGCAAAGAAATTTTTAAAATTACATTTTACTAAGCTATATTTCAAAAAAAATCTTGTGAGTGGGGTTTCTGTACTAGTGGAGGGAATATTGATTAAAATAGTTCCATCATATCTTGAATGCATCTCCAGAATCACCTAAGAGCATATCTCATTCCTTTCTATAAATTGCGTATGAATACTGGCATTTTTTCTTTTCTATTTTATCTTTCTTTTCCTCTGCTGTCTTTTCTTTTTCCCTCTATATTTCCAGTATCGTTAATATTCTAAGTTGTTTTTTTCTATTTCCCATGTACTTATCTTGCCTCAAGTACAGATGAAAATTTTATTTCCTGCTTGATTTAATTTATTGCATAATTTTGTATTCAGTTAATGGATTTTCAACTAAATCTACTGCATTGTTTTTAACATTACAAAATTCATAAAGATGATTTATAAAAGTTCACTTTATTTGATGCAGAATGAAAAACTACTTGTTTCATTTCTATGAGGTAGCCAGGAGAGGCTGGAAGGAAAACATTCTTCTAACAGCAAAATTGTCTCTGATTATTCAGCTGTAGAAAGAAACAGTAATTGACATTTACTGACTCTGATATTGAGACAAAATCACTGCTTTCATCCTATCTCTTTTGCACACTATTTAAACTATAAGTGGAAATTGCTTTTGACAAATTGCAAGTAACTCAGCAAATATATTAATAGTAGTATATGCGAATTATATATAATATAATTTATGCCAAGTTTGCTGAAATTTTATCTGATCATCACTCTCTGAAAGTACAGAATAATATATTGACCTCCCTGAGTTAAAAACTTTAAATACAGCTTACCTGGCACTTTAGTTTCTCATTATGAAATAAGCAGCTGCATTAACTGCTTACCAAAGATTCATAATGTATTGTTGTTCTACTTTAGTCAGCTCCTGAGTAGAAATAATTCCAAAAGAACCTCAGATGCAAACAGTCTCACACTGTCAGTGCTTCATAATTCTGTCGTGCAAACAGACTTTCACCTGTGCAATAGATGAAACCAACACCAAAATGCTCACACAATATGGGAGTTGTACATTCTGTATGCTCATTATAATGAAGATATACTGACTGCATTATAATGAAGATATACTGACTGGATTACAGAAATACTCTTTACATATTTCTCTGTCACAGCTACAGAAAAAGCTATGTATTTCGTATTCAGTTTAATATTTAAAATCTGGTAGAATATTTTTAAAGGTTTTTGCTCTAAAACAAGAATCAGTCCAAATATTTCTGCGAAAATTCACAAATTTATGACTTTTATATTTGTAAAGCAAAAGAAATCCTATCCCTATCGAATTCTCTTTTCTACCCCATAACAGTGGGTTTCTGTGGTAGTGTATTAAATTTGGTATTTCATAGTTCTTACACTATCAGCAATAGGGGTACAAAGTGTTTCCTGGTGGCAAGCTAGTGCATCGTCTTGCTGGAACTGGACAGCTTGAAGATCTTGGTCCTTGATAATATGAACCCCTGGTGCTATAACCAGTGTATTAGACAGGTTCTTCTCTGTGATAGAATTATTTTGCACAAGAGTTTACCTGATCATCATTTCATCATGTATAATATTCCTCTTGAGCTTCTTCAGAATGCCCTGTGTGGCCTGGGTAAATAAATAATAAAACGTTTTCCTCGAGACATATTTTTAATCCACTCATTGAACACACAGATTAGTGCATCTCTCAGAGATGTGGTCTGAGATGTGTTCCTTAAATTCAGGTCAATGCAGGTAAGATTAAGATCGACAAAAGAGCTTGATATTTAAAATGCATACATTCTACCAGAGACCAGTGTATTCTATGGACAGAAAACGTAAGGTTAGGACAGATTTCAAAAGACCATGCGTTTTCTCCTGCTGTCCTCCATCTCTTTTCTTCCCTCCTAATCCACAGGCTGAACTAATAAATTAAAAAAATCTAGGCTCTGGTGTAGAAGCTTATTCATTTCACTTTAAAATGTAGTCACTTTACAATATAAAGAAAAAAAAAGTATAAAGAGGATTGTGATACTTTAACACAAATCTGAAAAATGATTTACAACTCCCATGAAGTTCCAATCAGTAGTTTTCACTTTGGTTTGCTCAAAAACATTTCTTCCACAACGTCTGTGAGGAGTAGGTCATTTCTGTTTCATAGCTTATTCATTTCACTTTAAAATGTAGTCACTTTACAATATAAAGAAAAAAAAAGTATAAAGAGGATTGTGATACTTTAACACAAATCTGAAAAATGATTTACAACTCCCATGAAGTTCCAATCAGTAGTTTTCACTTTGGTTTGCTCAAAAACATTTCTTCCACAACGTCTGTGAGGAGTAGGTCATTTCTGTTTCATGTAGTAATAAAATCACAAACACGTGAGGATTATGTCACTGTGAACCAAAGCCATGTTTTAATGCAGCAAAGAGGACTAAATGGTGCTTACATACAGTTTTTGCTGCCAGGATCTCTAAAACAATTTCTGTCAACTTCACCACTTCAGAAAACAGCTGACGTTCAGTTTGGCTGAACAAACAGAGATATATCTGAACAGACTTCAGTGCTCTTTCTGAAATATGAGAGCTAGCTTGCAACAGATGAAGCTAAGTAATCAGTTAATCATGGCTGAAATTGGAACTGTACACTGAAGCATGTCAAGAACATACATTTCTTTTATGTTTGGTGATATTATGAAGGTTTCTCAAGATTTTCAATCAAACAGCAGCCTTTCTTTCAAGATCTGAATTGAATATTGGACACTGTAAAATCAATTATTTTGAGATAGATGTCCTTAATGGATGCCTTTGCTGAACTTGAATGGCTGATATCACCTGTCTCTATTCTTTTTGGAAGCTATGACATTTCAGCTATTCTCAACTTTCAGCCTGGGGTGGATTCTTTCACATGGCAGTTTCAAGCTTTCAATTGATTAGATTGATGTGAATGGAGCAGCATTTTCATAAAAGATTGGACTTCTCTTGATGAAACTTGCCTTGAAAGATTGTTAAATCAATCATTTACAAAGTGAAAAAAGTTAAACTGTTCTATTTGAATTACTATGCCATCAATAAAAGGTATCATTTCAGACCATTTTTCCTTGCAACAAATATTTGTTAACCTCTTTGTAAGATAGTTCTCTAAAACTGAAATATTGCTCAAAAAAAAGTTATCTTGGTTACTAGTACCATTGAAAGTTTCTTTTAAAGATATCGGTGTTTGTTGACTTATTGCTTGTGGATCTTTTTGTATTTTGGAAGATAAAAGGATTTTTTTTTCATTTTAAAATTTTGTTGCAGAAATAAGAGCTCTTGAGGGTTAGTTTTAGCTCTAATAGCAACATAATATGGTATATATTAAAGACTGATATCTCTTACTGAATTCAGTTTGCTCTATGCCTACTCTATTAGTGAAATTTTCATGCTTTGTTCACAAGACCCATTGATTCACAAATCTAAACATAGTAACACTTTTAATTGTTGAATCTAATGTCTCTGACATACTGCATGCTCCTTCATGAAGACCTACATCATCGTCATCATCATCCACTTATCACAGACATAAAATGTGGTTCTATTGCTTTTGATTTTTTTTTGTCAGTTGACTGTAATTTCTGGAAAATGGTTTACAATGTTCTCAGAAGTACATCTGCATTTTTAAGAGCCAGGGTTTCCATGAAATATCTTTAGAAAATCCTTCTTCTGAATTTGTCCTCTTTCCAGCCATTTTGAAATATTGGGATCATGTTCTGCCAGCAAGTTATTGAGTAAAGTCATCCTCTGTGCTTAACAATCTGTCTTCAGCTCATTTAGCTTAGTGGCATCACAGAGTGAGCCCTTTTCTGGCAAGCGAATGTATGTAAGTATTTTCATTAGGAGTCTGCTATTTGTTCTTTATTTTGAGATTATTGAAAACATTGTGTGCCTCCAGCATTCCTTGTGCTAAGTTAAAGAAGAGAAACCGTTGACCTTAACAACAACATAAAACTCCCTATAATGACAATCCTTGTTCACTATGGGCTCCCTGGATAAAAACAAGACCCAAAGTAAAAAGGAAACTGAGGCAAAATAACCGTAGTATTCCCCACAGGATGACCCAGCCAGAAAACAGCATGCTATTATTCCGAGAGATTTCTTCCCTTTACATCCTGTACTGAGCTTCCCTGCATGCCATTATGCAGTGAGGAGAAGAAGCTGAGGAGGAAAAGAAAGATAATCTTGAATCGTCCCTGCAACATGGTTGTATGCCATCTTGTTCTTAATACTTTTTCTGCATGGTTCATACATGATAAAAAGGATTGTCTGGCACACGTTAGGTTTTATGATCAAAGAATTCACATAGCGTTTTTCTCCTGGCTGCCTATCATGTTCCAGTATGTTCTAGTGGAGTATAGCCAAATACTACTGTTTTTCAGGCTGTTCCCTCTCTCCCTCATCTCGATGCAGAAAGCAATGCAGAGTTTAAAGAACATA
>NW_010582647.1:487271-527635 GCF_000705375.1 Tinamus guttatus | reverse complement strand
TATATATTGAAGGCAAACAGAAGAGTTGTTGGATGGGGAACTCTCAGATATTTCTGTGTAGAGGAATAAAGCAAATTAAATGTCTTATTTATTCCTTAAAAATACAGCATCAAAATCTCAGTCATCTCAGATTCTGCAGCCCATGGTCTCATCTATTCAGCTTATCTATTGTCCAGATTGGTATCAATCTTACTAGAGCATTATTTTGAGAGCTACGCCTTACTACATAGTCCCAAGGATAAGTGTAGGTGACTGTGGGGTGAAAGAGAGAACGTGACTGGGGCAATGCTCAAGTTTGTCACAGATTCCAGAAGGAAAAAGACGATGTGTGTGTGGTGGCCTACTACTGAACCACAGGACCTTCTTGTGCTAAGATGGGAGTGTCCAAATACACACTGAGCACAGCAGGGTGAGTCAGACCATGGCAAGAAAGTTTATGTGGAGATCTGGGAAGAAATACAGCCAGAACATTTATGTGGGGTTGTGTAAGCACAAAAAAAAAATCCAAAAATATACAATAGTAATGTCAGTATATCATTAGGCTTCAAAGGACCTTGGTATATGGACTCCAGCTTATTAGTAAACTAGGAAGAGAAGGATTATTCAGGAATTTAAGTACCTGGGTATATAAGAAAAATCATATAGTGAAATTAAAAATTAGTAGTAATAACTTCAAAGTTTACATATCTAATAACCACTGAAATCCATTAGTGTGAAGTAGTATTTCCTGAAGGGCACTGTGATTGACTGGATTTAGCAGCTTTGAATCCTTAATCTAAAGGATTTGAATCCTTAATCCAAAAGGGCTTTGCTCCAACAGAACTCGCAAGATGGGGAAGCTTGATTCAATGCCTACTTTTGTATCCTAAAAGTTTTCCTGGGACCACTAGCTCACCCCAATGGCTGTGTATCTGATGTATGTCTCCCATATACTTTCTTTAGAATGTATTCATCCATGGAGGTGAATATTTAATTTATTATAGTATGTAAATTGTAGGATATTAAAGTGCTATTTTTGAGTTCTGCTTTACATCATTTCTTCAGAAAATCTTACTGCACTGATCTACATCTTTATGATTGAAGATACCTTTAGAAATATCTAGTTGCATAAGTCAATTTTGGTAGTATAATGTTATCTAGATTGTCAAATATCTTAAAATATTTTGACAGAGGTTTTTAAAAGAATCTAAACAAGTCAGCCAGAGTTGGTCATTGAATTCTCTTGAGTGTCAGGTAAAATTTTGGCAGATTTTATGTTATAAAACTTAAGTTTATATTTCATCCATCTAGTTTTCTGTTGACTCATTATCTGACTCCCTCCTTTTCCACCATAGTATTTACAAATTCTGATCCATTCCACAGAGGTATTTTTATCCATAAACAACATGTGGAAGCAGCATGGAGACATAAATGTGTTTTGTTTTATTTTTCTATAAGTGTGAGTGTCCCGCTGGGAGCTGCAAACTGGTTTGGAAGTGTTACTCTATCACTGTATTTGCAGAGCAAGTTACTCATTGTCTGAAAGTCAATGGCTCTGAAGTAAACATTGTTCTTGGAAAAAGAACATTTTTTTGAAAAAAA
Source organism: Tinamus guttatus (assembly GCF_000705375.1). The sequence goes on along the minus strand of NW_010582647.1, from coordinate 526,054 downwards.
AAAAAAGTGAGATTCTGCTATAGTAACCTAAGGGGAAAATAGTTTTTCTTAATATCAACCTTCTTGATAACACAAAAACTATGAAACTTTTAGTGTCACAGTACAGATTGTTTTTTGATAAGTAAGAAATTGCACTTTTGGCAATGAAGTTCTTTAACTGATGAAAGAACACTAAAGCTTTGACTTGGACCTCTGCTTTTCTTTATAACTTAAATCTATGTACTATGAAAGAGTTTCACTGACATTTGTAGCAGCAGTCCTGAATTGATGTCACCGCCTATTACTATACAGGAGAGCATTTGGAGCTCCCATCAGTTTTCTATGGTATGTGTGCCCTCTTGACATTTAATGTCCCTTAGGCCTGATATGGTCTGATAACTTCAACATGCCACGTGCTTTTTTGACGAAATAAAGAATTATGTTATCTCTGCTTCTCCATTAAGATCCACTATCTACATTTACAGTGATTAGGCCACCCCCTTTTTAATTTTACATATATATGTTTATAAGAAACAGACATAGTACATAATTAATATCTATCAATATAATTAATATGTGTTTATAATTAATATTTGTAGGTATACTTATATATATATGATTATAGTTATGTAGTTGCATAATAGAAATATTAGAAATAAAGGATCAGCATAATATCATGCTGATCTCTGAAAATGAAAAATGTAGCTGCGTTAAAATGCATTAGATGAAAGCTTACATCTCTGAATTTGGGGGTATTGGATTCAGTTCTGTGGCCATGATCCTTCTCATGCTGATGGCTTGGGGCACTTTACATCTGCCAGACAAATGTAGATCAGACCTATACTCCGCCTGATTTTTAATTCTTTCTGCCACGGTGGCCAGCACCAGATGTTTCTGAGATGTTAAAGTAAGCTACACACAGAAACTGTTTCTTCCTAATTGCATACAGTGAGTGCTTGGCTTATGCTCTGAAACAGAAGGAATTGTTGCTTGGACATCCCTATATCTGGCTTTTTCACGGCTTTCAGAAGAGCCTTGAGGGCTTTGGACAGCTGACTGATCTGTTCTGAAAGATGCCAGACACCAGCTTGGTTTTTGGCTAGTAATGTACATAGTTCATAAAGTAGAATCACTACTGCAACTAGTGACACTAAACTGAGCTTAGCCAGACTGAACAGAAAAAGAAATAAAAAATAAAAAGACTAGCTAAGACTAAGAGATTGTAAGTGCAAAATGATGATTCTTTGCAATGCTGGTCCTGCTGAGTAAATGCTATAAGACAGAAGTGCAGTAGGTAACACCTCTCCCATTCCTCGCAGTAAAGCTCAAGAGAGGCTGCGGTGTACCTAACGCTGTTAGCACTCTAAAAGCAAAGGGAAAATAATATACATTTCATCAGTGTTGCTTCATTTAATCTGTAGACAAATAAAGCTGTGTGTTTGCAAAATAAAAGATACTATAAAATGTGATTCCTGACTTTTGAAAACATGCATGTCTATTTTGACAAAATATATAATACAATTAATAACTAAAAAAAAAAGTCTAGTGGTTATTTTATTAGTAGGTGGAAGGAGAAAAAGAATTATTTTGCTGATATAACCTGATGTTCCATATCCAGTGGAGTTTGCACAGATGAAGAAAAAATATTGCATCAGTTGACACGTTGTTGACTTCATATGTAAATTTCCTATGACTTCCATACTATTTTGTAACCTAAATGCACACTCATGCTTAGTACAGCTTTGTGTGCCCACAGTAATAGAGCATGGCATATATCATGCTGCATACGATACCTAATCTAATTGTTTACTGTTCTTGAACCAATGGTTAGAAGCACTTTAGGCACCGTTTTAACGTCCTTATCACATTATACCTTGTACTGACAACAAAGTAATACGTCAGTGTTGCACAAAGTGTTAGCAAGGTGCTGAATGCTGCACAAATGCCTATAAATAATGAACATATAAAGTAAGTAAGAATAACTGAGCTGCATTCACAAGCAAAAAGCTTAAATTAAAGCTAATCTTCAGTCCAAATCTTCAAACTTTTACTGATACCTCCACACAGAGAATAGCAAATTAATACACATTCCGAAATCTCTTTTTCTCACCTACTCCCTTTTGGTGTTGACAGGTGTAGGCAAACACACACATATTGGTTATATACAAATATTGTTTATCTGGTAGTCTTTAAAAATGAGCTTTTAAGAAGCTTATTATACAGGTATGTGAGAAGAAAAAGGGCTTTGATTTTATTTTATTAATTTTCTTCAGTTATGTAAACAGGTCATTTCAAAGTTGCAGCACTTTTTATCCTAACATGTCAGTATAGAATGTGGACTATAATAATCATTTTGATTGTGCTTTGAGAGTTCAGCATGACCTTCTGGGTCACTGAATTCATTTCACTAACTCATCACAAACTACAATGACAGCAAAGTCACCTGCTGTGCCACCTTCATCCAAAGTAAATAACATGGAGAAGTTAAACAGATGTTTTATGATCCCTGCAATGCTTCAAAAAACATCTTTATACATACCAGCATTTTTGTGAGCTTTCAGGGGATCTTTATCTACAGTTCACCATTCAGATATATTTAGATCATTATTATTAAAATTACAGCTATACAATATAGTCTCTTGATCTGAATTTGAAGTTTTTCCAGGAGTTCAGTTTGGACAAGGTGGGATCTGCTCACATTGCTTGTAAAGGTGTTGAGTTGAGATACATTTAATATGATCCTGTATGGTGGGCATGGGTTAAAATTTAGATTTTATTGCTTCCCCAACTCTACTACAAAGAGCCCAGTTATTTGTGTTTAATACAAGTGAAGTCAAATTCACACCAAAGAAACTGCTGTCAGCAGAGTCCATTGCTTGACTCTGGCAGCAATAATAGTGATTAACTTCTAATCTGGCATTAATGTTGTGGGTCCCTCTGCATCATCTTAGGGCTTTCTGCAAGCGGCTCACTAAAGAATAAATCTCAATAAAAACACTGAATAGCAGAAAATCATTTGTTTACCTCTACTCATTGAGGAAAAATGAGCCAAACTACTCATTTTTCCATATGCTTTAAAAATATATATTTGTTGTTAATACTGCATTTTCTTTTGAACTCCATGGAAATTTGTATTTATATATAATAACCATAAAATAATGCAACTGATATTAAGGAATCTTGGCATGTGAACAAACACAATAATCTGTTTGATACTGCTGTCTAATCCTTTCTGTCGGATGGTAGAGACTAAGCTTGCAAGGGTAGATCACAGAGCTTGTCAGTAAACACAGGTTAAAACTTTAAATCTATTTCTGGGCAATTTGTGAAACTAGGTATCACGTTTAAAATCTCTTTACCTTCAATTCTGCTTTACAATATCAATGAAGAAGTAACTACTGGTTGTGTTGATTTTGATATTTTGGATAAGATTTTCCAAAGTTTGTAGTTTTAAAAATCTGTTGACCTTATTCAAATTCTTTCTATGCAGAATTGCAGGAATTAATGTCAAAGCTGAGATTTGCATTTCTTCATTTTCCATTGTGTTGCAGAATGCTGGGAGAGATGCCGTCTTATCAGACAGGCACAATGTCTTTTTTATTTTTTATTTTTATTCATCAGTGCTGCATTTTATTTAGGTAGGAAAAGACAATGGATGAATTGGGATGCTGAAAAAGAAAGATAAGATCACTGGCTTCACTGAGAAACTACATTTATGTAGATATGTGTAGAAGAGGCTCAGGAGAACGGAAACTATTTACATTCTTGAATTCTAATGGGTTTCTATCTTTTTTACCTTCCCTTTCTCCTTGTTCTTATTTTAGTGATTCTTTTTTGACTCTTGAAAGGTACAAGATGTGTAACATTCACTGGCATAGCTCATCCATGTTTGTATGATAAAGAAGGGACTACAGTAATGTCTTCGGGGTGAGTGGACTTTATGTCTCTACACTCAAGAACTGTGTCAGTTAGGAGTTCATTTCATAAAACAAGGAGTTCATTTCTAAAACAAACAAGCAAACAAACAAACCTGCAAGTTTCTCAAAAATATATCTTCTCCATGCATAAATAATTTCACAAGGCTTGTGGTTTCACTCAACTCTATTGAGAAGTGAGCTATTACAGAATCATTTAATAGCCCTTGGTGATCATTCTTTCCACCTGCTAATTTATAATTTCTTCTCATGCATGTCTGCATTCATGGAACTATCCTTTGGAATCAGCTTTCTGCCTTGAATGAAGAAGAAATTTCTTTCTTTCCCTTTTTGTGTGTGTATGAAGTCCTTTCTTTGATAAAATTAATTTGCTTTTTTCAAGGACATCTCTCATAGACTTAAAATATAACTGAGGAGTTATATTTTTTTCTGACACACCAATTGTCTTTGTCAGCATTAGCTATTAACTACTTGGTGTTCTGAGTATATTCTTTTCTACTCTGGAATAAGTATAGAACAAGCACCTTGTTTATACCTCTGTTGTATGGCAACAGTTCCCTGGCTCAGTGCCCAATTATATGAGATGTTTAACTCTTTTATTCCAGGTACGCCATTCCAAGCTTTTGTAGACTTAGTTTGTTAATTAAATCTGGACATGGAAAATTATAAGAATTTATAAAAATTCTAAGAATATGTATTTGTTCTGTCTCCTTCTGCCTCTTTTTTTTTTTTTTTTCCCCCAAATATTTTAGCTGTCTTCACTCACTTAGGTTTGCAAGGGAAATGGTTCTTCTAACTGCTTCTGACACTGTTGTGGTACATACTGTACATACAAGTCTCAGTTTACTTGCCCACATTAAAATAAGATGCTTGCAGATGCAAGCTTTTGAATAAGTACTTGCAGCACAGGCCGCATTAACAATATTAACTTATCAACAATAAAATATCAATATTATGTTTAAAATTTTTCTGTTTGTCAGTGGAAAACTAAAGACATTATCAATCTTTGTTAATTCCTTGATACCTATGTATAGTTAAAGATAATGCAGATTGCTTCACAGCATAATCTGAGTAAGCCTTCCTTGCATTAATTTTACTTTCTACTTTCTAAAGAAAGAAAAGTATTTTCTTTTTTTAATCACATCAAGAATAAGTAGTTTCAAGATGAACATTTATCAGCTGGCCCGCTCCAGTATTCGCTGGTCCATGTCATGACCGATCACCAAGAACTATTCTTTTTACGAACTGTCATTCTTTTCTTTTGGAAGATGCCCTAATGCATGAGATATTATACTGTTAAATTTTATTAATTAAATTTTATTAAATCTGTTTTTAATAGTGTTTGTACAAATGTGGAAACAGATGTTAGGACAGATGTGGAAACAGCAACAGCACTAGGTCGAGAGCTGAGCAGAATCTTAGGCTCCACTTCCTGTGAAGGTCAACCCAACTGTGTATGAGACACTGCCAGACACTGAAAAATAAGACAAGGATGTAGCGTAGGCACAAGATCTGTGGCAGCTGAGTGGGAACTTTTGCGATTTTATAGGCAATATTCTTTACTGGATTTTGTCATTAGTCATTTTTAAGTAGTTGCTTCTATTAATAAAAATATTATTTTATGAGATGCTGATGTATTCTGAACTTGCTTTGATTCTGTGCTCTTTGGGGATGTTTGCACGTGTTGTATCTGGGAGGCCAGGTAGGTATCCTGGAGATACTGTGACGTATGCTGTGTTCGTACAGAAATGCTGCGATTGCTTTTACTTTCTTTCTTTTTATATATTTTTCTTTTTTCTTTTCTTTTTTTTCAGAATCAGTATCATGCTATGAGATACATGAGAAATGACTGAACTTCTTGATGTGCCCTAGAGACTCTCATACCTGCTGTGTTTACAAATCTCCTGTATCCTGTATATATTTACAAGGTAAAGGACAAGTTATACAAAAAGTTGCCTGTCATTGTATGAGGCATTGATGATTTCACTAAATGAAATATTCAAAGCAGCATGCAGCCTGTCCCATCCAACAAAGGCATATTGAGACAAATCAGCAGCTCTGTTATCTTTATTGGATTTTGCTATGCTTTCCTTCAGTTTCAGTGATTTTATTCTGAAGTTATAGAACACTGTTTCACATTGTTAACTGCCTTTATTCTCCCAGAAACAAGCATGTCTTATTCCTATCTCCTGCATCACAGGCCTATTTTGGCCTATTCTTACATTGGACCATCTGCTTTAAAAAAAAAAAAAAAAGCCTTTTTTTGTTGAATTGTAAAATATTGCCTTTTATAAATGAAAAATAGAAACCTTGGAACAGCTAATGTAAGGTTTAGTGCAAAGATATGTGAAGAAGTTCTTATTTTATTAGTTGCTCCTTTTTTTATGATTTTTGTTTCAATTTCATTTCTCTAGCTTGTTGGTACTTTTACCTTTTCAATTTTTGTTCCTATCACCTAATCTAATTTGGCAGTGTCTTAGGGTCTACTCTGTGTGGTAAATAAAAGGTAGCTAAATTACAACCCTGCGGTGTTTTCACTGTCACTACTTCAGATTTAAGGCTGGATATTGATACTGTATAGTGCTTTGTTTCAGGTCTACTCTTAAAAAGAAGGGTTATATCCCTCCTCTGCCTCTGCAATAGACAGTGAAAAATCTATGTCTCTCTTAATTCAAGCAATAAAGCATTCTGCCATCTCCCTCTTGAATAGCTTCTGAGACCTATTTTCAGTTTTCCATACCATTACTTTTTATTTTATATCCTGCTTTCTAAGGGTCCTAAGTTTTTCTTTTCTACTGATAAAATGGAGAAATAGTGTGATTTATGAAAATATATATCTATACCTATAAAGCCTCTCAGAACTGAACCTCTAATGGCATCTCCATGTTCCAGGAATATTTACTTCTTTTGCACCTCATTTTATTGTGACAATTAGGAGAAAATAACAAGGACTATAATAAAAATACTTTTAGTCAATATAGATTCTTTCTTTTGTCATGCAGGAGAAGTAGAGAATACAAGGATTAATACAGAAGACAAAAGAATTATTTGCTTTATTACAGGAGAACACCATAAAATATTTAAAATCCTTATATTACCTTTCACACCATCAGCCCTGATTGAGACCTATATTGTTCCTTTTTTACTGTTTAACCCTTTCCTCCTGTAATCAGAGCTTTCAAATGACTTGACCAAGTCTTGAAACTCTTTTACTTAGATCCTTTCAACACAATATTGGTAATATATTCAGGCTTACTTGCCTTTTTCTCTATTACATGCTATGTAATATTTCCAGAAATTTCCTGTCAAGCAGACATATTTACTAAATGATAACAAGATATCTGATTTTCTACATAACGAAGAAAATAACAATGAAAAGGGAAATGCATAAGAAGTAAATTTAATTCATGCCTGGCACCTAAGCAGAAGTCAGTTGTTAATTAATGAATATTAGAGAAGAAAACTCTTTGGTATTCTAGAACTGCCTGCTCAGGGCACACTTTTACTTTCTGTGCTGCAGAGCGAAGGACTGGTCCACTACTATGTCACATTCTGGTGATTTCTGTGTTCTTATTTTTGGCACTATTAGCCTTTACAGACTGTATTTCTTGCTCATCTCATTTCCACTCTATTCTTCTGATCCCTTTAGATGACTGAATTACATATATCAAAAGTTCCACAGGAACTTAAGGAAAAATTTCTTAACAGTGAGGGTGACAGAGCACTGGAACAGGCTGCCCAGAGAGGTTGTGGAGTCTCCTCTGGAGATCTTCAAAACCCGCTTGGACGCAGTCCTGTGCCATGTGCTCTAGGTGTCCCTGTGTGTGCAGGGGGGTTGGACTAGATGATCTCTAGAGGTCCCTTCCAACCTTAAGCATTCTATGATTCTATGATTCTATTATGATATCGCCATACTTGCGGAACCCTGACACCTCTGTCTCAAATGATAACTTATTTAGGTCAAAAAGCTTAATATGTGATGAGAATGAACAGGTAAATTTAGACACATTTTAGTTTCCTCGAGCTGACTTTGCAAAAGTAAATGATACTGCAGAGGAGCTTGAAAGAGTTTTTTCACTTGACTCTTCAATACACTGAATATACTGAAAAGACATAATAATCAATGACCATTCTTACGACAATTGATTCCATAAGATACATTATATGTGCCCATGCTTTTTATATTATAAAGTACAACTTGATAATATAATAAAGTACTTTGTACTTTTTTATAAGTACAAAAAGAAGATGGAAAAATATCACAATTTCAGTAGCAAAGCTTAGTCTAACAATTTCCTTTAACTGTCATGTCAATATAATAAAAAAGGGTCAAAACAAGCCGATTTGCTCTTTCCACACTATCTTACTTTCCTGTTTTGTTTTTGTGGTTTTTGTTTTTGCTTTCCCCCATCCAGTTCTAATTTTCTTCTCTGTGTTATTGTGGTCACAGTGCTTTGACATAGATTGTTCGGTACATGCTTTTGTCAGTCATTTTTTCCTTTTCATGAAATGGTATACATATGAAATATTGTCATAAGAGATACGGTGACAAAGCTGGTAGCATATTGAAAGCAAGAGGGGCTTAAAATACAGAGTATGGAAAAACTGCCTGAACTTTTTTCCTTCATTTTTTTTTCCTTCAAATTATAAGAATGTTAGCTAATAACAATGAAAAGTAGCATTACTTTCACATTGTTTGCCACAGCAAGCTCATTCCAGATACTGAAAAAAACAGTGCCATTTTTCAGCAGTTCTGTTGAAAAAAAAGCAACATTATTTACAGCATTCAAGACTTGGGAATTCCGGTAACATTTTCAGAGAAGTAGGATATTCCAGATTAGAATACCAAAACCAGTGTGCTGACATCTTCACTTTCATTAAAAAGAAAACAAAAACAAGCAAGCAAACACCCCTTCTCCCCTCTCACACACATATGAATAACATTTCAAGGTGCTAACCTTCAGTGGAAAATGTTTCCCCCAAACGAGACTGCACTGAAAGTCATATCTTTCATCCATAGCTCAAGCTACATTTTTGGCTTTGCACTACAGAGATCTAAATCAACATTTATAGAGTTGTCAGGATTTGTCTAGGAGGTGAACAGATTTTTGGAGAGTAAAATAACTTATACAGAGAAGAATGCTACTGTGGAAGACAACTCATGTCTTGTGCTAATCATTATTCTATAACTTGACTTGTTTTAGAACATTTCATTATTTGTTTTTGTCTTTTCAAAGAAAAAAAAATTATCAAAGTGTTTCCACAGTATGAGCAAAGCTACACAATGATAACAGTTTGTAGCTCTTTGAAGGTCGGTCTTTATGACCTGGAAGGAAACCACAAACGTGATATGAAATAAAGCACTTTAAGCTTTTTGGGAGGTATCAAAAATATATTGTCGAATGGATTTATTTTTATCATTCCATCTGCTATCGAATCTTTAAATGAAACATTCACAATTGTCACAATTCCTACCATAAATCATTTCTAATGAATGTCTTATGAATGGAAGAAACACACATTTATGATGAATAATTAGAATGACTAGTTTCAGTACCTGCATATCTGTGGATAATTCTCCTTAAGTTAATATTCCTTGGTATAAGATTTGCTTTATCATTATTTCTTATTTTATAAACAGATAAAAATTATTGTGCCAAAGTGCAGTGTCTAGTCTGATCCTCATCCATTCTGTAAATGTTTTTATTATAGCAAGATGTGAGTCAAAGGGCATTATCCATGTATTAAGGGTGTGGGCTAGTATGCTATTACAAGCTAAATTGGAATTGATTTATCTTTTTTGGTCAAACAGTTTTTGCCAGTGTACAGGATAGATATAAAGAGGTGTGCCTCTAAATTCTAAGGGCTAAAGTTGAAAAGATTTGCATTTAAATTAAAAATGTGGGTGGTGGAAATCAATAATAATAATAATCAAGGGATTTTTTTTGGAAACAGCATGACATTAAAAAATTATTCAGATTTACAAGAGGTGCCCTTTAGAGATAGGGAAAAAACAAGGACAAATTTATAATTTCTCTGTTTCTCTTTGTATTAAATATGCTCGGTTAATACTTAAGTATTGTTAAAGTATCTCATATATGTAATATTTCTCACAGTGTATTTTGGTAAATACTACATGTCTTTATCCATTTCTGAACTTCATTTATGCTGAACTATGACAACTGTGTTGTCACTGATATAATCTGTATCTGGCAGTTTGCTGATAGAAGCATAATTTTACATTGTGCCCAATTATTATGTCAAAAACATGTTCCAAAGAGCAATTATTGATTAAGCAGGCAATTAAGTTGTATTGTGTATTCTCTAATCTAAAAAAAAACCCAACAATATAGTTGTGTAAAACTACAAAATCTATTCAAAATGCCCATCAGACTAGCATTGCCCCATGTGATGTCTCTTCTGTAAACATATCACTGTATACAAGTATAATGTATTCTATTTCTTGTGGAAATAGTGCAAAGCAGGGTGGTAATAAATGCTCACTAGGAGACTGTGCAGTTGAAGGAAAGCTGTGAAGGTTACCACGGTATGCGTGGGCACCTGCAATCAAACTGAAGAACCCACAAGAACTAAATTTATAGAATGTAAAGGCATAAGCCTTTGCCAGGAGAAATTCAATAAATTCACAGATGTGTAAGCCTGTTTACTTTGCCTCCTCAACTTTTGATCACAAATTGAATAAAAAAAAAAGTACACTTTTGTGAGATGCTAATGTGATGTGATATTTAGTTCAGACTAGATATTCTTATTTCATCTGGCTGCTGAAAGTGAGGTGCCAGCATGAGACTTGCTTCTTCTCAAAAAGAAATTAAGAAAGTAAAGATATTCCTAGACTTAAAGAGTTATTTTTCATCAGAAACTTAAACCACTGCCTGCCTATATGTCTTCCTTCCCACATTTCTGTATTATTGCTAGACACATGGTTTCGGTTTCTGAGCTTTAAGTCTGATGTTCAATTTCAAAGACACTTGTGTTATCAGACTGCCACATTTCCACAAGTGAATTAATGTTTTTGAAAGCCTGAGTGATCAATCTGGAAAAGATTTCCTGTAGGCAAATGAATCATTTAAGTGATTCATTTAGATATCTGGGTAGAGAATGGGGGACATATAGGAGAAAAGGGACAACAAGGACCGGGACTAAACTCATTGATGTTCAGCTGTCAGTTTGGCCTGGATCTGAGAGTAAAGGCCTTATTAGAGTTTTCTCCAGCTCTTGAGCCAGTCTCTTAGCAACAAAGATAGTGTATTTTCTAGATCAGGAAGTCTCTATTCTTGTATTTACTGTTGAGTCACAGTTTCAATGTATATGTTCCTCATGTGTTATAAGTTGTAGAGGAATGCTCACACTAGATCTAATCAAGTTCTTGTTTGGCTATCAGAATGAAAGCAGAAAAGATTTGCAACTAATGAGGGTTTTCTCCCCTACTCTACAATGTTTAATGTAGCTGTAACATAAATTCAAAAATGGAATAAAATGTATGTACTGAAACCTACTGCCCCTGTTAGCTACTGTTTAAATCTGATAGCAGGGATGTCATATCTTTCTCAGTTTCTGATTTAGCGACTACTGTTAGATGCCAAAAAGGTGTGGCTAATAATACCTTGGTCTTTTACAGTAATTTACATCAATAATTCTTAGAGGTCTTTATGAAAAATCTTCATTATCTTCATTTTATACTAGGGCACAGAAAGGGGGAAAGTGACTTGTTTTAGGGCATTGACAGTTAAGTTATGATGATTCTTGCTGTGGTATATGAAAAAAAATATTATTCTTCTCTGACTGTTCTGTGCTCTCATACAGATTTACCAATCACACAGCAGTCATCAGAAGGAAAAGAGTACTCACATTTCATTTGCATCATACTGAGCCAAAAGATGTTACTTTAAGCTGTTAACTAATGAGGTTGTTACACTTTTGTTTTAGCTGATGTATTGGTCTACCACCTGTTTTGTTAAAGAAGAATAACTTGTAGTTAAAGGAAAATAAGGCAATAGACGGAAGTATCTATTACATCTTCTGTGCAATACCTGGATTTTTCCAGAACTATCTATCAGTGTCCTACATTGCTTAGTTACTGAGTCAGGAATAGGATGCAAATCTCCAGGGTGTTTACCAGTGTGCCATGCTACCTCAGTTACCGAGATTTAAATACAATATACTAAGGCATACCACCATTTTCCCACACTGGAAATGCACTTTAGGCAGTCTGGGGGAAATCTGCCCTTCTATTTTTAAAGTTCTTTGTTGCAAATGCTCGGTTGCATCTGCATCAAACATCTGTTCTCAGATTTTCCCTAAAAACAGCCTTTCCACTTTGAGTTCTGAATATGATACTTGTAGCAACTTCCTTACCCCCAGGAAGTGGATGACACACAAATTCAATTCTAACATTGTAATAGAATAGAATAGAACTTTTCCCTTTCGCTTCTCCATCATCTTTCTGTGGTTTGACCATTCTTTGGTAATATACACTTTGGAGAAATAAAGAAGTCCCTCATTTTGGGAAATAAATTGAAATATTTTCCAAATGTGTTGATTGTATTAACGTTAATTTTAGCAACCGTGTATCAACAACTGATATGACAAAATCACAATGCAAAATTCAGAAGTGAAGTTTGTGAAACATGTTATTAAGTATCATATCAGATGCTTGAATATGATCTGAATTGGCACAGTTTTAATGTCATTAAGAGTTTGCATATGCTTCAGCTAGTGTTCAGGCAGATTAGAACAAATATCAACATCCATCTGTTAAGAGAGTGGAGCACATATGGTACCATAGGACCTTAAAATAAGTCAGGTATCACTTGTAAAATACGATTCAAGCCACTGTAGGGTGCAATAGCATAAGTCGGCTAAGGGATTTGCTCACCTTGATGTGCCTTCTAATTAAAGTGAGCCTTGGAATTGGATAACACCTTTTGCAAAATATGGATGGAGATATGAGCTTCACAGGAGTGCACCTAACTGTAATAATACTTGACCCAAGTATTTTCAAAGGTTGAGAAAATCTGTCTTTGTTTCATGCTTTATATTATGCACAGACAATTAGATGAAAAGTGGTAGTTTATAGAAGGAGTTGCAGTTCATCTATGTGAACCTAAGGGCTGATATATATAAGGCAGTAAGTATCCAAAACACTGCATTTCCCTAGCTGTATTCTTGACTTCTAAAACTCATCTTTAAACACTAAAAAACACTTCATTCCTTTGAGGAGAGCAGATGGAAGAGTCCCATCTGAGTAGAGTTGGCAAGCTTCAAGAATTTGTTAATTTCAATAGTTTACATTTGAAATTGCAAGATAGCAGCTGTGTTGAAACTATATTTGCTATCTAGATTTTTATTACAACCTTTTCTCTGTGCTATAGTTATACCCTTTTCTAGTGGTATAGGGAAGGTCTATGACAAAATGAAATAAAAAATATAAATGAGAGAAACTTGGGTGTAGTTTGTGTTTACATTTTTGTAATTTACTATCAGAAAAAAAATACTACAACTATCTAAAATTAAAATATTAAAGATCTTGTTTTCATTCATAAACTTGTTTTTCTATCCATGTTAAACCATTGTTTTAGCAAATATCCCCTGAAATCCTTATAGAAACAGACTATAGCTGCCTCTAAAGCCTTCTCTTCAGAAAGCTGGAAAAGATGTCCTGAGATTGATATACTAAGAAATTGATTTATATTGACATCCTAATTTGCAGAAAAATAATCAAACTGAGTAGTAAATTTTGCTATAGGAAGAATACATCCTGCAGATACTGCATAATGAAAGTTTAAGTAATAGTAATGTGGAACATTAATGTTCTTTTTCAGTTCTGGAGCAGCTCATAGCTTGCTTTCTTCATGAAAATTTTATCCTTGTCTTTATTTGACATAATACATAATTTGAAAAAAAGGACAAAGAAGATTTTTGTTTTGGTTTGGTTTACAACGTTGCCCTGATTGAGGAGTAGGTACATTAGTATTTTATGTGGGTGGAAATTTCCAGGAAACCAAAGCTGAATGAAGACTTCAGCCAAAACCATAGTTGTAAAGTAGAGTAATGTGGAGGGGGGAAAAAAGTGGTGAAGAAAATATTTTGGAAAAAAAAGGTTTTTTTAAGATAAAAAAAGTAAAAATTGGAAGAACTGTAATTCGAACATAATTAGAAAGTTGTATGTTAGATACCTAGTGTAGGAATTTTATGGAAGATCCATCACAAACTTCCTATTTTAGGTATAAAGTGATGGGAGACTTCAGAAATGATGTATTACCAAGATGAAAACTGAAGATATTATCATATAAATGTTTGGAGGGTTACCCATTCAGAGTACCTTCAACATATCCTTTGATGTGCTACTTTTTACAATACTTAGTATGAAGGTACGACTAAAAATCTAGATAAATATTTGTTTAGCTTAACTGTTGCATAAAGATAAACAAGGTAATTCAAAACTAAATCAGCTGTTACTAAAACAGAAATGCAGAGTTCAGAGTTCAGAGCCAAACATGGCAAAAGGGTGCAGAAGTAGCTAAATGTATGTGTAGACAGAATAGAAGAAGCATGGGCTGTGGATTTTTCTCAAATGATGTATTTCCTTGGATTTGTTGTTTGTAGCCATTCTCATTTCTAAACCTGTTTTAGACAAGATAATAGTATATCAGAGTTCATAAATGTCAAGTGATCTCTTCACTTGAACTTCTAGCAAGGCAAGGAATATATTGCAGATGTACCCAAAGGTTGTCTTCTTTCTGTAACACATGAGGATTTATAAGTCTCCTGCTCTGACTCCTTTTGTTTTTTTCTTTCTCTTGCAGTATTGTGTTACCTATAATTCATTAATCACTAGACCTTCTGTAAAAGCTGTGTTTTAACAATCTCCTGTTTCCAGTTTCTAATCTCAGTCTGACTTTGCTGCAGTGTGCTAAAGCTCAGAAGCGTGAGCTGTCAGCAGCAACTGATTTGTAAGAGTGATTTACCTTCTGGAGAGTGTAATTATGTTCATAGTTAAGAATTAATCAGGTGAGAGAATTATAGAATAATCACACTCCTGACTTTGGAAGGACAAACTAAATGGAGATTGCTCTATTGAGCCATCTCAGCAGATGGAGAGTTCTTTAATAGTTGGAATACTACATTTCCAGTATAGTTGTTTTTGTTTATAAAGAAAGAGAAAGTAAGAAATCTTGAAATAACTATGCTGCAGCTTACATAGGTAAACATACAAGAGAAAAACTGGAGAAAGAATAAAATAAATTCAAAATCATCAAATAAAAAATCAGATAAAATATTGGTTGAAATCTTTTAATTTGCCATGATGACATCATGAGTATGATAAAAGTCTGTCTCTGATAGCTTTTTTTTCCCTTCTTAATAGTGAATTTTAATACTTTCTTTATTTTATCCTTCCTAGTATGTGTCCTGAAACAGATAACTGTGTTATTAAACTTAATAGCTGTTGGATGTTCAGTTGAAGAACCAGAAGGCTTCCCAGATATACTGTTTAGGAATGTAGGAATTTTTGTGAAATATAGTTTGCTTTGAATTTTTTTGAGTTCACTGCTATAAGTAGAATCCTATCCCAGGCACTACCAATAAGATATGTCCTGTGCAATTCTACCCTGTAGCAAGCACAAGGCTGATTCTGTAGATACTTTCTGCACAGTGCAAGGTCTCCTTTAGTTCCTATGAATTTCCATGCTTCCATGAAGCAGTTATCATTTTATATGGTTAAATTTTGGACAGTATTGCTGTTTGTGCTATTTCAACAAGTGAAGACGGATTTAGAAACACATTTTTTTGCACTACAAAACACGGTATCAGTTAAATGCATATACCAAGGGAGCAAACCCATTGACCACCGATATTTAATTTCTGACAGGGAGCCAGACCTAGAAACTATTAAAAATAAAGCAATTAATTCTCCAGAACATAATGCTTCAGTAACATATTGCATCTTGTGCTGGATCTAAGAGTCAATGAAGCCACAGCTGATAAAACAGTACAAAATAAGGTGATCATGAAAATGCAAAATCTGCTTCAGAAAAGAAGACTAGAAGAGATTGACCATTTTAGTCTGATGAAACAAAAGCAGAGAGAGATTGCCTTTATAAATGCATTGGTGGAAATAAATAAAAGAGAGGAAGAACTATTAAAAATAAAGAACAATGTTGGTAAAAGAGAAAAGTGAATCTGAACTATGAGTCAAGTGGTGCAGAAAATTAAGAAGTAATGGAACAGAAATTATTTTTAAGGTGGAGATCAATGCACTTACGTAAAATATAGTGCGATGTCCTGATTGTAACTTGACAACTCAGGAACTTCTTTCCAGTCCTTTTTTTTTTTCAGTGATGGAAATGGAAAGTCTACCAAGGATCCCAGTCCTTGAAAGGAAGATCAAGGGTGTAGACAGACCTTTTATCTTTTGAATCACTTTAATCTCAGTTTAATAGTTTTGATGCTTACGATAAGCCCTACCCTACACCCACACCATTTCTGAGCATCATGGCGTACGAGTCACTCCTTCCCTGTGTTCAGGATTCCCTACCTGGGGATCAAGATTTTTGTTCTAAAACTGGAACATGTGCAAAACTATTATTTAGCTAGTGTGGATAATGAGCAAGCTTGGGCTTAAGTGGAAATTCAGCTTCATGTCATAGATTAAACCCGAGACAGCAACTGTGAACCCTATTTCTAAAGAAAGTTGGCTCAAGTCACCTTAACAATAGTTATGTGCGTGTAGTAAAATATTATGTGCAATTGGTCTAGAGTTTTCAACCACTTTCAGTGTTATAATGTAAAATGCTAGGAGTTACCATACTGCTTAAATCTCCTCCTAATGAAATTGAAAGCCCATCTTCAGATTTTCAGCTTTTTCACATAACATTTGGGCCACTCAAGTTTTTTCAAATTTTTCCTGATAAAAGTTATTGCAAGCTTATAAAAACTAGAGGGAGATAGGACTTTCTGGAGCGGTAAAAGGACAAAACAATGGCTCATTTTTCATTCTTGTCGCTGTGCATGAAGGTCAGTAGTCACTGTACGACTGTATAATGCCATAATAAGTGAGCCCCATGGGTTACTGAGAGTTGAAGAGTGAGAAAAGTAGAGCATTTTGTGCCTGAATGTTTTTTTTCTGGAAGAGTCTGCTCCCTTTTGAGATGAACATGCTGCATCTAAGACAGCATGCTGCAGGTACTGTGACTGCTTATATAGCTGTTAGTATCTTAGGCTCTCAAGTGATTTTGACACACTAGCTTCCACTAAATGAAGTTGAGTGGCACATCATCCGCAGAGATGGGGGCAAAGAACAAACTGGAACTTCAAATAGGAAGGGCAATGTAGTCCACAAGGCCCTAGAATCACTTAACAGTGCTATGTAGGTTGTGTTTTAGACCAGCAAGAGTTTTGGAATCTATTCTGGAAGATTTTTTCACACTTTCCATAATTTTTCCTGCCCTTCTCAACTATTCCTTCTTAGCTGAGACAAATTACACATGGCAAGCGGCGTCAAAACCTCTGAATAGGTTGGTTTGCTTTCAGAAGACAAAAAGCCAAAACTGGAGATGCTCAAGTAACAAACAGTTCCTTCTTTTATGCACAGATTTCTTTCCTTTTTCACTCCTATTTTGCTTTCTTGGTATTTGCAGCTGAAGGAAACTTGCACTTGAAGGAAATGCAGTCAACCTTGTCAGCTATAAGTAAACTGGGACCCCTTAAGAGCTTTCTATTATTTTGATTTTACTGCTGAACACTACCTGGAATATAAGCTTACCTGTGTCCTTATGTCCAAAAATGATGAAAGTAGGACTGAGCTGTACTCACCATTCTCTTGCTCTACTTTTGCTACAGTAGTTACAGTAGACTCAGATTTACAGAGAAGGCTTAGGGATGCGGAATGAGGAAATACATATTCTGTGAAGTATATGCTTAAATAAAAACTTATTTTTATAAAATTCTCTAGAAGTTACTGCTGGCTCTATTAATTATCATTTATTCCCTGTGAGGCTGGAGTATTTCAGGAAGTGTGCTGCCAAACAAGTGTTAGCTACAGCCACTATAAAAAGGTCAAGAATATACTTCTATATTATACTCCTACCTGTTATATCAAGGGACCTCCTTTCCTAGCCAAGGAGAAGGATGGTCTCTAATTAACTGACTGTACAAACTTGTTTTTCTAGACTTTAAGCAGCAGCAGCAGTTCCTTGTGTAGGAACAACACGAAGGCCCTAGCAATTAAGTCACAATTTACCCGTTACTTTAAAAATATCCTGAGATAGTGACTCTGTGGGAAGACACCTTATCTTTCTCTGGGTTTGTATACACCTAATAATATATCAGATGGGCCTGAATTCTGATCAGGTTTTAGAACCACTGCAGTATCAGTGGTAGAAATATTTCATCCTTCCCCAAAGAATTTGCTTTAAGCTCTGAATCTTTTTGCATTCAGTCAGGAGAAATAAAAGATCTAGAATTTCAACACATTATTTTCATGAGAGCAAAATTTCTGACAGGAAAGGTGAAATCTTACTTTCTAAATCAAACATGCTGTAGTGTGTGGGCTGAGCCTCATTTGGCTTCCCTGCCTCATTATGTCTCCTTATCCCTACAGCAGTTTTTTTTTTAATAATGTTTGAAAAGTCACCTCTGGGACTAGACGAATTATCCTTTCTGTTATGTCATGTTCTCAAGGAGACTGTGCTACAGCATTCATTTTGGTAGGAAAAAAAAGAACTATGATGTCCACAAAGCTAAATAAATAGTCCAGTATTTATTTACGTATCTTCCAAGTTTTTCTCAAAGGACCTATTCAAGATGAAATTCTGTTTGTCCCGAAGGAGACAAATGTGTTCACTGCCCCATTTCCACAATGAGGGAGCTGTGTATTAAGGTAATAGTCTGCATATGATTATACATAATTATAAATATAATTACAGTCCTTTATTTCCCTGTCTCTTTAAGTAGCCACCTGCAATAATTTGGTTCACTCATGTTTAGCATAAAAGTACTTGTTTTAAAATTATATATAATATAATTTCTTTTCTGGAAAACAAAGTGATATAGAAACCACTGGTCATATAGATCTTTCTTTTTTAAAACCTTTACCAACTTGCTTTGAAACACTGTGATTTGGGGACAACTGAAAAATTATGTAATATCTTAGCTATATCCAAAGCAGAAAATTCAAATTTTAATTCCAAGAATGTCAGACCTTGAAGTTTTTCAGCATATATCAATCTCTATAAAAACATGATTTCATCATCAAAAAGTCATGGGACAAGAGTAATTTCATCCTCACACAAATAGACTTTTATATTGCTCGGTGTGTCCATCAAGTTTCAGGTTCCTTCCTATAATGCATGTACTGTGTTCCTATTTCTAAGGACTCTTAATGCCGAATTTTTCACCATGCTTTGTGACTGAGTTTGTGAAAATTACCCACATGCTGTGAGATCCTAAGAATTCAATCAGAGAGAATTCAATCAGAATTCAACATTAGGCCAGAAATTAGAGAACAAGTCTTTCCCATGTATGCTAGGCAGTGCAAATTCACAGAGAGGCATGGTTTTATATCTACTATCTATTTTCTTTGTTCTGAGCACAGATTTCTGTATTATATCCTACTGCAACAGCAATGACTCATGGCCTTTCATACAGCCTGTCCTGTTCCTTCACAAACAAGTTTTCCATCTTCTTGTCGGAGGAGAGCTTGCACTGATATGTAGACTCGCCTGAACAGCACAGCTTTTGGGATCAAGAGGAAGCTTTTTGCGATGTTATGTGGGCTATGTGGACTATAAAGCCTATACAGTGTGATAGTATTTTTCAGAAATAAAGAGTACGCTACTTCTCGTGATGGATAGTTGCCTATTTGAGTCCATTTATGGCCCTTGAACAATATACTGGTGGAAAATGTTCCATTAGAACTCAACAGGGATAGAATCAATAACTAACATAATAAAAAGAGAATAGTCTCATTTCTTCAGTCTATTTATATCTGAATTTTTGCTAAAATTGTATAAGATCATTAGAAATAGAATTTCCAATTTTATATGAAAGTATAAAGGATTTTGTATACAATATTCAAACTCGATATAGGTTATTTATAGTTTTTAAGTATTTGTCTCTGATTCTTCTCTGCCTCTATGGCTTTATAATAGTACCTAGGGCATGTTTAATGCTCTGTATTATTTATACAGAACACTGATCAAACAGCCGCTAATGAATCTTCACAACTCCCCATTTACATAAATAAGTTTAAATTTTAAAAATCAAGAAATGATTTGCATCTCAGAGATGCTCTGTTATGCTTTCAGTGCACATAAAACATATTAGCACCATAAAATTTACTAGAAGTATTTTTGAATTTGCAAATTCTGTCCTGACTCCAGAGTCTTGTAGTGTGAGAGAGAGATGAAGAAGATATGTAAGTGATAGGATGACAGGTTGACCCTGCTAATTAGGGAGAGCACAGTGTTTTCTACATCTGGAAAATTCTAAAGAAAACATTTGTTTCTACTAGACTCCTCTTTTCTTATCATGGATAAACATCGCAGTAAATCAGAACATTTCAGAGCAATAGTAATTCTGTGCCAATGTTGAGAAGCACCGAGAAAGAAGAGAGAAGGTGAGACATATACACAGTCAGAGATTGGCACCCCTGGAAAACCTTTGCAGATGTATAGAAATCAAGATATTTTGTGCTGCTATAGCGTATATTCATAACGTCTCGTCCCTCCTACAGGGAAAGGCCACTGTATGTAAGCGTGGTATGTTATGTGGGAAAGAGACCCATGCCGTGTTATACCCATGGTTTCTAATTTCCTATTTCAGATGGCTTTGTTAATCTCTCGGCTGGTCATCTACAGACACTAACTGTGCTACTCTAAAGCAGCTCTGCTGGACTCTGGAAATTCATTTTGTATTCTGCTATTCTCATGAAAAAAAAAAAAGATGGCAAAGAACAAGGCAAAGGAAAAAGAAGAAAAATAAAGGCCTTGTGTATCGTCAACTTTAGAAAACTTTTGAAAAAAATGGATAATTTAGAGCATTTTTTCCCTCTCTAGAGTAAAAAGGTACAAAGCATCTTATCTTTAAGAAGAAAGCCTACCATAAAATCAGAATAAAAAGATAATTCTATAGAGGACTCTCCAACTGATAATCTGCTGAATGAGATTTTGAATTTCTATGGGTTAATGGCAGAGTTTTCTCCCAAAACTCAGTTCTTATAGATTTTTTTTTCTCTGTATTTGCCCTTAGTATCACTAAGTTATAGGGTATTCAAACGTGCAGTCTTAACTAGTGCTTTTATCATTGTGGCATAATCTCTTTTTGCTTGTTCGTTTTCTGAAGTAGTCTTATGGTCCTAAGTAAACTTCAGTCAAAATGCCGATGTCTGATAAATTATGCAGATTACTCATCCAAGCCAAGAATCATTTTATACTTGTCTTCTAGTTAAACAAGCTTGTCTGTTGTAAGCGGACAGGATGTAAAGTGAAAAGCTAACCAGTTAACATGAGGATGGAGTCATAAGTGCTCACTGCTGTGCATTGGTTATGCAAGTTTATGCTCAAGCCTTGGCACTTGGGAATTGATAGTCCACTTTCTCTTTTCTGTCCTTAAGAAAATAGGCTGCCTATCTTCTAGCCTTCACAAAAGGTTAACTTAAATAAGAAATTATTTTAGGCACCAGAATTTTCCAACTTTATTTGACTAAAAATCACAATAACGATCTATCATACAAGACATCAGAGAACTCTAATCACTTTACCAGTAAGGATCAGAAGAAAATTCCCACTTCCAAAGGAAGTTTGAAAGGAAGCTTTTGTTTTTGCTGAAGAAAGGTACCTCTTAAGCGTTTTGTAATGTTATGACATTTCTGATGAAAAACCTGTGGACAAGATCATGAATTGTAGGGTGTACAGATAGTAACTACCATTCTAATAGATATAGTATTCATATAATGTAGCATGAAGCAGGCTGGGATAGTCTGTACTGTGTCTGACATCCATTGCTAAGTCTCACACATTTTTGTACATATAATAAACTTTAAGTGGCATAATCTTTAATATAGAAGGGTAGTTATAAAAAGTAAAAATCCTACTAATGTTTTTTTGCTTTATCTTCATCCTAACAGCTCTGCATCAGTACAGGCACAATGGCCTGTAACAGCTATCACCTGTCTACTTGTTTCCATACTATTGTTGCTATAATATCCAGTACTATCATATTTCACACTACTTAATTTATAAATTTTACTGCTAGATACACAATAAAATACACAAAATACTGACCCGTATAACTATTTTTATTACTTCACATTATTATGACAGGGCTCCATGTTAATACTTCATTAGTCCAAATGTTTAAGAAATTTGAACAGTAACTGAACTTCCAGTTCTTAGAAGAGAGCTTCAGTCCTACTTTATTCCTTTTATGCTGATCTACTTGGGCACAAAGGAGGAACTGTTTGCTTGAAGAGCCAAGGAGATTTTTTCCTGCGTAGAAAAATCTCTCAGCCATGTGGAGTTAATGTTGTTTTGTCACCCACCCTTGTCTTTCGTGAATGTGCAATAGAGGAGGAAATAAAGTTACCATTAGGCTTCCAATAGTTTTAGTGGTAATTCTGTTGCTCATAATGCCACATTTCTATCTACCATGGGAAATGAGACAGTGGAAAGGTGGTAGAAAGCCAAGCAAGGTCTCTTATCTAAACAAGCCTCAGGCTTGCTTTCAGTAGAAAGCTGACCTCTGATTTGTTTTCATGCTTATTTTTTTATATTTCCAAGTAAGATGGAGGAAGTACAGCATGAACACAAAATCTTACTGTACAGTATATGAAGGGTGAAATGTGATTACACAGGAGAATATGAATAAAATCATGACTTCATTTAAGGTCACTGCAGATTTCTGTGAGAAGAAGGAGCAGAAAATATTAGCTCGAGCTATTTACATATTTGGTGTTTCTCTCATATCACTAAAAATTTTGAGCAAAAATAAGGGCAAGAGGAGTGGAACAGTATCTGAAAGAGTAACCAAGACTGGTATTTCTTTTAGATGAAATACAGTTGTTTTTTCCCTGATCTACACTGGTAG
Organism: Tinamus guttatus; assembly: GCF_000705375.1. Next base: position 503,036 of record NW_010582647.1, on the reverse strand, counting down.
CCTTGGAACATGAACTCTATCTTCTTTAGTCCAGTTGACACAATCACAATTCAATAGCTCTTGTCTATTCTGTTGTCTCCGTTGGCAGAATTTTAAGTAAGATGCTGCATTTGAAGCTCTTATCAGACATAGCAATTATCTAACTTACCACTTACAAGAATTTAGAACACAGGTCGTTTTGTGCTTGTTTTGTATGATGTTTAGCCATGAATGATGTCCAAATGAGTTGCCTCTGACACAGAGCAATGACTTGTGCTGCTGGGGCACTCAAGTCCCTGTTAAGTTGCAAATATGCAGAGCAGCCTTTATTCATGCTATATGGATGAACAGTTTCTTTTACTCTTTTCCCAAAACCACAGGTAGGGCTGCCATGGTTCTCACTACATGGACACTTTGTAATTCATTTTTGCAAATATCTGTTGCCCTGCATTGTCACTACTTCTTAAATTTCTAAATCCTGCGTATCAGTAAAAGGTGGAATATTTAAGTTGTTATATCTTGGTGCTGCAGTTTAGTGCAAAAGGAGTAAAGGCATTTCTCTACTTCACAGACATCCAGCAGTGGGCATCTTTACAGGTTTTTGCTCATGGGTTTGTAGTTAGGTCGCGCCTTTTGATAGGAGGGAAAACATGAATACTTAGAAATGTCTAAATACATTGGAGATACTGAACTTTCCAGTATTTTTTAAAAACTCAAATCATAAATAAGAAATAAAATGTATTTTTAAATGGCCATTCCAAGCTCTAGAATGCTGTAATATATCTTTATTGTTAATTTAGCCATACTATATATCCTAAGCCCAGTAATGATACATCAATCACTTCATTTCATTTTCAGTATACTGGTATGATTTGTAATCCTACTGCAGAAGAAGTCATTATGAAAAAGGATTTTATAAATCTGTTTCCCAACTTAAGGTAAGAATCAATATCAAAATATATTTTCAGCTATTTAGTTCTCACTAAAGACCCAGGCAGAAAATCAATGTTAGGGGCTTTCCTGACCTTGGACTTCTGCAATGTAGGTTTTTAAGAGACTGTATAAAATCACATCTCTGCAAGTTACCTGGAAAGAGTCTATCCTAATTTATCACGTTATCATGAACTTAGATAACTACAATTCTTAATTTTTGACAGTCCATTTCTAATATTAGATGTAAACGTGATATAAGGAGATCCAACTATAGTTGGATGATTCTCTGTTAGAATGCTATTTTTCTCTTATTTAGTCCTGGTTTGTAGTAAGATCAGAAAATTCAAAATAGTTGAAATGAACAAGTACTGAGGAAGATGTCACTGTGACTGCAAATGAGATGGATAGATTTTATAATCCTATCTTTTCATTTATCCTTTGACATTTTTTCCCATGTTCTGGGCTGTTGTACTATCATCACTGACAACTTAATATGCCATCTACCTGAAGGGTCTCTAAACAGACCTTCATATGTAGGCCATTCCATTTGTACCAGAAGTGTAGCAGTAAGACAGAAATTTTATTAACTAAGCTGATGTTACAGGATATATATATCTTTTTTTTGGCAGCTGTTCAGTACCTACATGAGTAGTACCTGTAAGACTTGAAATTCAGTCTTCTGGGTGGGCTTTGCTGTAAGAATATGATTACCTTTTGGATTTGTTTTATTTCTCGAAAGAGTAGATATAATCTGAGATAAAATGTTCTGTTTACCCTAATAATGTTGTATATGACTTTTTTGTGTTTTTATCTTAATATATATATATAAAACTAAAATATAATAACACCATTTCCTTCCCTAAACTTAGTGGAATTAAAATTGTGTTTCCTTGATTGAATTTCCTAGTCTTTCTGATGCCATAAAGTGCAAAAATAAAAATAATACATGTTCTTTTTTAAATTAAGTAAAATAAAGTATGACATTTTAGCTGTCTCTGAAAGTACATCAGGGAGCGTAACACTAGCAGTTATACAAGTTTACTGCTGAATTCAGTGCTCTGTGACCAACTCTACAATTTGCATTCAATATCAGAAAATGAACCTTATGAATTCAATATAGTTTTACTTTGGACATAGATGTGTGTTTGGTACAGCTGTATTTTTCGACATATTGATATAGATAAATGATATTCTTTAGGAAATATTTAATAGTAGTGTCATTTTAAATGTTTAAAAATCCAACATCAAGAAAAGACATGGAAGTCTGAGAGAGTTTTAAGCAATAGCTATTCAAGGTGATTATGCTAATTACAGTAAGTTAAAGTGACATTAAAGAGTTGTCCATAAATTTCTCTGTGTCCATTTTGTCGATCAAGACAATGAACTAGGAAACTTCTTCCTAAGGAAACAAAATGTATCTCTGTGGTAGGAGGTAAAGCAGACATGGCAGAGCCCTTGTATGGGCTAGTTGCAGGATGGTGGTCATGCATTGACATATACAGGATTCAGAATTTACAGAAAAGACTGTTTTCCTTGGCATAAGTGATGTACAAAATCCTTCTTATAGGCTGTTTTATTCTATAAGCAAAGATAGTTTGGTACATTTTCAAGGCACATGCAAAATTCATTTTTTTTTTACTTAAGAGATACATTTGGGCTGGGAGCAAATTTTTTGCTGCAGAAAACAGAAAGATAAAGGGAAAGATTTCAGCTTGGAAGCCTTAGGAGTTTAGTTTTGATGCTTTTGTTGCTGTAGAGTACATGGGTTGATAGGACGACACCGATCATGATTTGTCTAGGTGATGACAAGCCTGGTTTTCCAGGACGCTCACTTAAATGAATGAGCAAACCTATAATCTGGTGGCTCTCTGGTATCCCCAGGAGCTCTCACCCTGGGACCTGCCTATATTTCCAACGCACCAACCTATTTATGGCTCTACTTCTGACCTTAAATACAGGACTATATTTGAGCTGGGTAAGGTTTCAGTAAAAAAAAGCCACAGAAGAACAGAGTTTCTGCTGATATTCCATGTCTGATTACTGTGGTTGTAACAACAGCCATAGCAATCCATTTCCTTGGGAAAATTCCCTCTTCTTTGTTTATAAAATTTTAATCTGGCCAGTTCTTGTTAATTTACATTTCTTACTCATTGTATTATTATACTTTCACGGTTAGATGACCCCCAAAAGTGCGCTAATTTGTGTCGCTGTTAGGTGGAGTAGCAGTTTTTCTTTTTAAGCAAGGTGAGTTATTAGTCTTTTTAAAGGAAATGCACTTACTTTTGAAAGATGGCATTGAAACTGAGTATAACACTTGTATCATCTGTCTCTAAAAATTATCCTTTACAGAAAGTATTCTATGCAACAAAGAAATTGAAAAGCTTTGTCACATAAATTACTGATAATTTTCAAAAAATGAAGTATGAGCCTTTTTTTCTAAAGTGATATCTAGGTGTTTCCAAAGTCATCAGGCTTTTGAAGACACAGCAGACGATGGCCTGACGAGAGCAATTAGCAGTGTTCAATGACAGCACATCACTAGCCTCCTTCATTTTGCAGTTTTTTGATTAAAAGTGGTGAAGACTATGAGTTTAGAGACTTGATAGATTCTGTTTCCACTAGAAGGTGAAACTTCCAAGGACACAGTGAATTACACAGATTTACTATATTTTTGTTCAGTCCAGCTACACTGTTTTTCATATGTTCCAAAAAAGTGGTTTATATTAAAACCTTTAATGTTTCTTATAGGAAAATCAGTTTTCCAGTAACAATAATGATTTAGCCAAATACAGGAAGAACATGAAATCACTTATTTAAATTATTATGTTAAGGTATATACATACTAGGGCAGTAAAACTGCTTATTTCTCTCCCAAATAGAAATAGGACATTTCTCTAATGAATATATGTAGAATGTTATGCTCTCTTTCTTGTAATTTCAGAAAATCTTCTTACATTTCACATGCACAGATCATGCAAAGTAAAAATTGAACTCACTGAGCAGGCATCGGGATCTCGTTATTATTAAAATGAGAACATTAGCTTATTCTCTATGGGAAAACAGGTAAACAAAATGTAAGTACAACAAATTGTTTGCATTTCATATGATGAAGTGCTACCAGGAAATCTTACAAAATTCATAAAGGTAATGCAATAAACATGCCCCACAGCTAACGGGATGTAATTTACAGAGTGTAGATTTCTTATTTTCATCTTTCTGGCATTAGAGAAAGGCATTTTCATGAGATATGATTTTTTTTTCCTTTTTTTTTAATAATCCAAAAATCAAGTAAAAATAAATAGTTAATAGTGAGATGCAGTTTAGGACGATGGATTTAAATAGGTGCCTCCCACAGAGAATATTGTTGGTGCTGACATTTATATTGTTCATACGGTTTTTACACACTCATCAGGAAAGGAACTGTGAGTGGTCAAGGCTAAGGCCATTAAATGAATACCACTGTTTTCAGGTAATCTCTAACATGAAAAGAAACTGGAAAATTACAATATCATTGTATTATGTCTCTGCAAGAACAAACATTTTAAAAAAAAGGGAGTCAATGTTTCTCTTCTTACTAAGGTTAAATTGAGTTCTACTTTCATTGTTAGAAACACTTTAACCTGTGATATTTGGATATCGTGATACTTTAATTCTAATGCCAGGATGCTTTATGTTATGAATAGTTCTACTCTTTTCAAAAGAATAAATCACAGTTCAGTCTGGTTAACAGTATCAGAAGAAAACCCTTAATTTAAAAGCTGCCTTTTACTATTTTTGCATACAGTGTTCACTACAATGGCACCTTAATAGGTATGAGTGACCAATAACACTCAAAGACAAAGAGAGAATATCATGTAGTTAAGTAAGAGAATGAAGAATGCTGAGGTAGCACAGATACCAGGCTCTACATAGGTCAGTTTGGAGATGTGAAAAGAGGTGTTGCAATAATTAAGAAAAAGTACATGTACTTTTGCCCTGGACTCTAGTGACTTATGGTCGATTATTTTGGCAGGTTTTTCAAGCATGGTTTGGAATGTGTATACACAGCTAATATTATTATAGCAAGTTATTCATCCTGTAGATTCTTACTTGAGAGTCAGCATTTGCATATAACTTTGTGCAAGCTTGTCCAACGTAAGAATTTCCCCATTCCACATTGATGAAAGAGAAGAGTCCTTGGAGGCAATTGTTTCAGATATTTAACTGAAGAGTCACATAAAGGTAGTAGAGATGAAATGAAGACATCTATAGAACAGGAATGGAATATAAGTGTTTCCTCATTGTGAGGAGGTAGCACATTTTTAAGGAACAAGCATGACAGACAAGTGTATTGTTAAACAAGAGATATATTCCTTTTTCATGGGTCATTATTTTGGGGAAATGAAGTGAATTAACTTTTTATATTAGACAGAGAATGAATTTCTTCAGGGTGTGCAAATGAAATAAAGATTGTGTATTCCACTGGACATGGTCTAACAGACATTGAGGAACAAAAGGATGAATAAAAATACTTATATGCATAAAAAATATGTCAATAAAAGGGAGACGCTCTTGGTCCCAAATGGAAAGTTCAGTTTTCTTCTAATCTTTCTCTTGGAACAGATAGTACTGGCTTTGCTTTGAATCACCAGGCAAAAAGACATAATACCACCTTTACTCTCATCACAATTGCCATGACCTACCTGCATACCACCTTTACTCTCATCACAATTTGCTATGAAATTGCTGTATAGTTCTGATGCTGGGCTCAGAGAAGAATAATGATGTAAGATGTTTTGAAGTACAACACGTGCCCACAGAGACTTGATGCAGAACTGAATCTTGTGTACATGACTGATCCAAAGAAGTGTTAAAAGTGCTGGGAATTTTCTCATATTGTTTAAGCTCCCAAGTCTAATATGCACAAAGTGAAGAGGAAAAATCAGGAAATCCTTTAGGACAGAACTAGCTTCTAGATTTGAAGCAACAAACCTGTCACATCTTTCCAAAAGTTGTGGAAATGTGAGCTTCAAAGGATGAAAAATGAGTAAAGTAAGTATGATTAAGATAAATAGGATACAGTTGGCAACCAACAGAGGAAGACAAAAAATAGAGAGGTCACTACAGAATTTGTAATTATAGGTACAGAAAAGATGAGAACAAGCATATGAAATGGAACTTAGGGGAGTGATACAACAGAGACAGAAGTGGGACTTTATTTATGGTATGTATCAAATAAAGTCACAAATCAATATTGAAACTGACAAAACAAAGCTATTTAGAAAGAGAAAGAATGAACAAAAACAATTCTACTACTGATTCGTCTGGACATCATATAGTTTGGTTGCATGTGACAAACAAAAACGTGGATAAACGAATAACTTCACAAAATAACCAAAATCAAGAAGTTTAAAAAGGCTGCTAATGCAAGGGACTGACAAATAGGAACTAGTAAATGCTTCTTCTTTCCCAAGAAATGGATGAAACCTCATGAGCAATGAATTGTTAAAAACAAAGATTTTTTTTTGTTGTTTGCAAGGATTACTTGGAAAGTCAGTATAAGAATTTAAAACGATCTTTCCAGTGTCATTCATGAAAATATGCTAAGTGAATGATATAGAAGCTGGAGTTGTAAAATTACAGCTTTTCACAAGATCTAAAAGGAAGTTGTGAAAGAAGTACATTTCTGCTTAGGTCTTAATCTAAGGTTAAGTAAAGCTAAGACATCAAATAGAAAGGAGACAAAAGCAGAAGATATAATGTTTAGAGACATGGCCTTAAGACATAATTTACTTTAGATTCTACAGAACCAGATTTTAAAAATCAATTTGAAATATCTTTGCCTCAGGATCACTGTGGGACTAAATAATTATTTTGATACATACCTGTCTTTGTAGAAAGAAATAGAAATTAATTTAACCTGTGCTATATATAATCTTGTTTTCCTGCTTTCATGTTCCATAAACACATTTCATGTTCACCGTTGCTTTTCTATTTCAGATTGTTTATAGAAATATACTGCAGGAAAAGGAAAATAAATGATTACCAGACTGGAACATAGTAATAGGAGATCGTCACAGAGTTCATTTAATGTCTTATTTATGATTTATAGTTGTTTTTTTAACTTGCCTGCAAGGTACACGAAGGAATACAAGTCACAAAGCTCTTATAAAATACATAAATATTTATTCAAATACATTAATTTTTCTCTCTGTTAACCACCACTACTGCAGACTCGAAAAGCTTCACACTTTGAAAAATTACATGTTCTTGGATTTTTAGAGAATTCTTGCCCTTTTCTCCTCAGGCCTACAAAAAGAATTCATTTGGAAAATGACTGATGAATAAAATGTTTGTCAAAACCATGCACATGGAACAACTATGAAATTCTAACTTGTAAAACATTGGGCTGCTGTAATATTCCTATATTTTTTGACTCTTGTCTCTAAGGGCAACAGATTGTGTGCAAAACAAACAAAGCAAAAGGTTTCAGGCTGTTCCCCTTGGATTTTATCCTAGTTTATTTGGAAAAAATGAGGAATGTCTGCTTTAAGATTTATGAAAATATGATACACAAGTAAATCTTCTACTTGTTTTGTTCTAAAATGCTATGCATTAAGTTTAGTTATCTAAACTCAGGACTAATCTTGGTGAAAGATTTCTCCTAGAGCGTCCTGAGTACCCTCCAACTGTTAACACAGTGAGTTCATTTTGCTACCTGACCAATAATAGTAACATTCAGGATAGTATTTCCAGTATTAAATTTGTAGTCAGACATCCTTATCATCTTCCAGGAAAAATAAACCAGTGAGATAGAAATAAAAGTTCTCATTTAAAAAAAAAAATTAAATAGATTAATTATACTTTATCATTATTCAAAATTAGAATTCATTCTTTATTATCTAACTGGTTCTTCTAAAACAAAGAGTGCTCTCAAAGGATTCTAAAGATCTCAATAAGATTTTGAAGGGGACTATAAATCAGCACCATTTCAGTAAAACCAGTTACTGGAAGTGAAAGTAGCTTCTGACTTGAGCTCCAAAGATAAAGATGCATTAAGCCAAAACTTAGGTCATGATAAGATCCGAAGTCAAGGGTGGATCAAGAAGACAGAACACAAGTGCCACAAGACAGGACAAAGAGGGAGACTGAGCTGCTTCCTATGGAAAAGCAGGCAGGAATAAGGTGGGTTAAGAACTATGGAATTAGACGCCAGAATGTAGCTTCACCAAAATGGCTAGACGGTTCTCAAGGTTGTCTGGAAGACTTAAATATAGTGGATAGCTCATGTGATAATTATCATCTCCTCCTGTACTTGCTCAACCATAACCAGCCCTCATTTTCCAAAAAGACTAATTTTGACCCTTTCGGCTGAAAACACAAGTGAAATTACTCATGACTAATGTTACATATTAAGCTTATTCACAAAATCTTTTAAAATAACTCTTATGAGCAGAATTGTGAAATTTATCATTTTAAACAGAAAAAAAAAGTGACATTTATGTGGCTAACTGCATATATTTAGATTTTCTCTTTATTTAAAGCAAACCTTGTTTTCTTATCCATGAAGGCTTCCATGGCTTTTATTCCATGTTACATGGAATAAAATAATGTAGCAATATCAACTTTAGTTTGTAGAAAGCCCTGCAAAATGATTCCTTTCATTATTCAGTATTAACTAATACTAACTAACTGCTTTGCAGATCAGTTTAGCAATGAAATTTTCATGGCTTCTATAAAGTCTAATGTACATTGGAAAGGGGAGTTGTTTTCTAGAGGCAAAGTTCACAAAAGAGAGAGGAAAAGAGAATGAGAGAGTAAGCAGAAATAGTGATAAGCTAACAATGAGCACATTCACTTATTGATGTTGAGTGTAACCATAGGGTACTGAAGAAATAATAATGACTAAATATTTAGTTGCTACAGTTACTATCCTTGATCTTTGTAGGAACCTCCCAAAGTGACAGCAATGAGCACTACTGTGGATCAAGGCCAGTTTTGCACTTTCGTCCATGAACGATAATTAAAAATAGATTAATGAATAAGGAAATGCCTGCATAAAGAGATCAGCTTGCAACATTTCCCAAAGGTCATTAGATTTTTTGAAGCCTAAACTGTAGTTTAAATCCACCCATGTAAAGTCAATCTTTACAGCACATTTTTCACCTAAAATAAGCAAGCTGATCACACATTCCAGTGAGATACAAAGACATTATTACTCATACTCTTAGTTTGTATTGTGATAGGATTGATGATATGGACACCACTGTCTTCAGTAGCATTAGAGGACATGTGCATGTACAAAGCAAACTGCTTTCATTTAGAAAGGCATAGAAACTAAAGAATAAATGGTAAGTATTACTATGTCTTTTAGGCCAACCCCAAAGGGTTCTTTCTGTATCTTCTCTGAAAAATCTATTTTTCTTGTGGTTTATCACTATCATTTTTTATATAACTTCAGATGGATTTCACTGGTTGTTTTGGTTTGGTTTCACCAAATTGTGGTGAAAAAATGACATATTATTTTAATTGGATGCTGATTTTTACTCCAGATAAATTTGCCTCTCATACTTGAAACCAAATTAGTGAGATGGAATGAAGAAAGAAAATAATATTTTACACCTTTTAGCAAAACATTATGTTACTATTCAGATGAGAAGACAAGACAAACATACAAAACCAGAGCAAACTACACTCCAAAAGTAAAACAGAGTACATAGTCAATGCTTCTTGACTTTTTGCAATGACATCACCTTTTATTACTGCTTGCCAATTCCATCTTTATTTGACTGGAAGCAGATGATGCAGTCTGATTCTTATTAACTTCTGGCCTCTTCATTTAAAGTTTTGACTTCTGGTTCAATTTTATATCTTTATTAAAAAACTTTGTGTGTTTACATGTGCGTGTTTTGCTTTTCAAAAAGCACATCTGACACCTCTCTGTGGCTGCATAATTTCTTTGTGTTCTGAATGGTTTTAAGGGAAATTCCAACAGACTATAACACAGCATTTCACAAATGAACTCTACACGGGACCAAATCTTGAACTTTCATGAATCTGAATAGCTCCATGGACATTTAAGACCTATTAGGCACCTCCTAGGAACTGGCGATTGTGTTATGTTGTCCATCCTTAGTAGAAATAATGAAGAAGAAAAGGTCATTCTATACATCACAGCCTCAAGTTTCTCTACAATGTGCTTATTAGGAAGGCCTGTGAAAGAAGGATTTTCTCTCACTTTTGTGTTACCTTCTTTCTGAGGCTAATTTAAATTATACAAGTTACGAATAGTCTAAAGTCTGGAGCAATAGTCCCAAATGGGAATCACTGGTGAGTGAGACATTCTCATTAGATTCTTTCACTGACTGCTTCTCCGAATACTACCACTTGTTTATGAAAGAATTCTCAACTAATCAGTTTTCTGAATATTTTCCTCTGTCAGGTCAATGAAAGGAACAATAGCATGTAGGAAAGATAGTAAAGACTACCAATTACTGTTTGAATTTTGGTATTGTCAGTGGACAACTCTCTGGGACACATAATTTAGCACAGTTCCACAAATCCGTATAAACCAAAAGCGCAGACAGGTAGGGATCATACATATCTCTGAAAAGAGATATGTTTTTGCTAATCAGATTAAAGTGCTAAATATGAGATAGGTATGAGATATGAGATTTTACATGAGATCTAGCTCTGCAGAGGGGACTGACCTTCTGGAGAGGGGACTGACCTCTGCAGAGGGGACTGACCTTCTCTGCTGGGGACTGACCTTCTGGAGAGCAGCTCTGCGGAGAAAGACCTGGGTGTAATCGTGGACGACAAGTTGACCATGAGGCAGCAGTGTGCCCTCGAGGCCAAGAAGACCAATGGGATCCCGGGGTGCATTAAGAAGAGCATCTCCAGCAGGTCGAGGGAGGTGATCCTGCCCCTCTACCCAGCCCTGGTGAGGCCACATCTGGAGTATTGTGTCCAGTACAAGAGGGATGTGGAGCTGCTGGAGAGAGTTCAGCACAGGGCTACGAGGATGATCAGGAGCCTGGAACAACTGCCCTATGAGGAGAGGCTGAGGGAGCTCGGCCTGTTCAGCCTGGAGAAGAGAAGGCTGAGAGGGGATCTGATCAGTGTCTATAAGTTCCTCAAGGGAGGCAGTGAGGAAGATGGTGCTGGCCTCTTTTCCCTGGTGGCCACCGACAGAACTAGGGGAAACATCCAGAAATCAAAGCATCAAAGGTTCCCCAGGAACTTGAGGAAAAATTTCTTAACAGTGAGGGTGACAGAGCCCTGGAACAGGCTGCCCAGAGAGATTGTGGAGTCTCCTTCTCTGGAGATCTTCAAGACCCGCTTGGACGCAGTCCTGGGCCACGTGCTCTAGGTCAGCCTGCGTGTGCAGGGCGGTTGGACTAGATGACCTCTAGAGGTCCCTTCCAACCTTAAGCATTCTATGATATGATATGTAAAAGCATGAATGACATCATATATATTGTAATAATATTTGGAGTTAGGTAAGATATCTGGGGTTATGGATGCATGATAACATGCTGAAACATTTTGAACAGTGCTGAGCAGCCATAAAAAAATCAAATTATGGTAAGCAAACAGTTGCAATAAGCATTTATAGTACTTCTATCTGATATAATGCTCTGTCCATGCAATATACTACTAAGACTACAGGTATTTTTTCCTAATGGAAACATGTGTTTTTTTGAAAGTCAGTCTAACACAAAATCTCAAAGGAAGTTGCATATGATAATTTTATTTGATTATTTACTTTTGAGTTGACGTTGCTTCAAATTGTGGTCTTCTTGGAACAGAGTAGATGCCTGAGGGGCAGCAAATGCCTGAGGGGTGAAAAGTGAGGTAATAAATGATGCTTAATATGGCTCAAATGCAATTCAGATGAAAATGAGATTTGACTTCTTAGGTGGAAGAAACAAGCAGAAAAGTTGGGGTTGGAGCTGACAAGGTATGCCCACCATTTGTTTAAAAGATTTGTGACCCTTACAGATCTTGTTGAATCTCTAGATCCTTCTGGCTACCTCAGCCATGGATGTTATTTAGATGGTTTTTATTCTTCTATGTTTTTCTCCTTTGAAGTCTGATTATCGTTATGCACTTTGCACAAGATAATGTGTTAAAAGCATTGAGACATTACATGCTAATATAGAATTCCTTAGCCAACTTTTAAGACAATTTCTCTTCATTTCCCTTTTTGTTCCACTTGCTGCCCCATATAACGAATGCATCCTAAATGAAGTTTACAGAGTTGTTTTGTGTTGGAAAAAAAAAAAAAAAAAGAAGATATTGTCAAGTATGACAGTCATTGCATTTCACTGCAGGTAATAGCAGTTGGAATGGTAAAGGGAGGTGGAGGGGCATTTCCACAGTGAATCACTGTCTTGTAATGTAAAAAGAACTAGATAGAACTAGATAATCCTAACACTGCATCCAGATTAATTTCACATTGGATTTCCAAAGTATTCTATAAAATGAATGTATTAATTAGAATTTTCATTGGCTTAGAAATTTTCAGAGAAAGTACATATTTAGCATGATTTCCAAAACAATCAGTTTAAAACAGTAGAGAGACCTTCCCCATGGCCTTTAGGTATATTCAGAGCTAGGATATTTATCTGACATTTCAAAACACAATCCTGTCAATGCATTGTTCAGAAATGACCTGAATAAACGAGATGCTTGATAAGAATACTCAAGGTGATCCCAAATGAAAAGTCAATAGGAAAAATCCAGAATATGTTTGCTGTCTGCATTTATACTTTTGTACACAAATAATCTCAGAGCTCTTTTTCTCTGACCAAGTTTCAGACTGTTTTTCTGTAAGAGTGCTTTGCGGGGGTCACAGGAGACCTTCCACCTGTTATGTATCAAAGGCTGAAAATCAACTGTAGCTGACTTATTGACCCTTTTCTGGAAGGTTACACATAAGCTGTTGTTGACCTGCACTTGGAAATTGTGGCTGGAGTTCTGTTAACCCCATACACTCAGGATCACAGCAGCTGGTCCAGATGAAAATCTCTCCCGCCACCCTTTGTGCACCTCCCCTGCTCCACTCCCCATAAGTCCCCCAATGTATACTTTACCTTTTAGAAAAGTGCCAAACAATGAGCAGGCTTCTCTGAATAAGGTACCACACAAACTGGCACAAAGTCCCCAGCTGCCTAGAACTTGCAATCTCCATCATAACATGGCTAAGAGTGCCTGCCCTTTTTTACATTTGCAAAGGAGAGAGGGAAAGAAAATAAAATGTTCCCCCACAGTTTCAGGAAGATGAGCCACAATCACCTTGCAACAACGAGCCAATAACTAGTTCTGAGACCACTACATTCAGAGCAATAGTGCCCTTATGTAAGGGAAGCTGTCTCAGTGAAAGAAGGGAGTAGGTTGAGAAGAAGCCTGTCTAGGTGCAAGGGGTGTTTGACAGGGAGGCAGGAAAGTTGCTATTATGCAGCTAGTAGCGGTATGCAGCCTTGTTCACTTTTATTGGCTCAGAAAAAAATTAAAGGCATAAAACTGGAGGCTTCTGGTCTTTTTTTTTTTTTTTTTTTTTAAAGATGGCTGCCTTTAGTATTGCACTTAAAAAGCTGATTTTTTTTTTTTAGTTCATTTTATTGAATGTGTGAAAAAAGAGCCCATGGTCTGAATTTAAGGTTTTGCTGAAAGGCAGTGTAGGACAAGTTGCCCTGATTTTGCTTATGTTGGTAGCAAATCATTTTTAGCAGATTAGAAGAACTAAAGCAGAACAAACCCTGTTTTTATGTTCTTTATCTCTCTCTGAATGCATTAAGCAATACATTTCTTAACACTGTAGCCTGAGTGTGCGCAGAGGCTGACTAGACTCTGACAGATGGCCTGTATCAAAGTTTTCCTTGAAAGAACTGTGACTAATGTAAGCTGGCCCCATTAATCAAGTATGGTCTGTATGGAAATATTCCCTAGCCATGAACTGAGGAATTTTAAAAGGCCTTAGTTAGAAAAGATGGTCTTTGTAAATGTTCTCTCTGGGGTTATTGTTCTGAGAGGCAGACAGAATGTGAAGTCTGTATGTGTTGGGCTTGCTCTTAAGGTGTGCTTCATAATCGTTCTGTTTAAACAAGAACTATAAAGTTTACCAGTTCTTCTCAACCATATTTTTTGCTTGTTTGTTTTGTGTGCTCATTAAAATATTTTTTTACAAAATACTCTTCTTCTCTTGATTCTTGGGAAAACTTTTAACTCTGAAGCTCTTCCATTGGCAAATGGGGACATCAGTGTGACCTAATGAATAAAAGTTTGCTCAGTCTGCATCAGGCTTATAGCACTGCCCCTCCCCACCCTCACTGTCCCCCATTTACCCCCCAGAAAAGTCAAGAAACAAAGCCCCAAAAACAAAAAATGCAGTAGATAGCTGGGGGGGAAGCCCAACTTGCAATATAATTTGATCAGAGAGAAGGATCAGAAAATGCAGAGGTTTTGGTGTTCAGACACAGAGGAGGTGGAATGACCATAGGAAACAACCTTATTCATCTTTTAGTATGCATGCGATGGGGCTACAAATACTACTCCCAAATAAAATGGTGCTGAAGTATAAAACTCAGTAGCACCACATAGCTCACGTTTCCTATTTATATGCTGCAGCACGTGAATGGATAATAGGCTTATATTTGAAGGAATTAGAGTGCAGTATCTATCTTTTCTATAATCTTTGCTTGTTGGACAGAGGCAGGTAGTGAAATGGTGTAAGGTCTCATTTCATCATTATAAATAGATTATACCATCTGTGTAAGCAGAAGAATAATAACAACCCTGAAAGTGAAGAATCCTTTTGCTTGTTTCCACTAGGTGGAAAAAGACAACTGTGTAGTGAGCTTTTATTAAAGAAAGGAGATAGATAGAAAACTACAGTTAGGGCTGGACAAAGGACATGGAGTGCTGTGTTAATGTCAAGGCAACAGACTGGAGAGGCTGTTACAGAAGAGGAGGAAAGATGGATAAGAAAGGAGGGGTAAAGAAGTGGAGTTTCTGGTCTACAAATAGACGGCAGCAGAAGTTTTCACAGTGTTATTGTCCAAATGCAGCGTATAAAAGTAACGGCTGAGGAAAAGGCATTCTGCATTCCCTCTTGGAGATAGTGATTAGTGAACTCTACAACCCTGACCGATCAGGCGGGAGCCACTCTCTGCAATGGCATCCAGCTGTCGGTACACAGACTTGGCAGAGCACAGCAGGCCACTCTGATCCTGACAGTGTTCTTCACGCTAGCATTGATCCCCTTTTGAAAGCAGTGTCAGGAGACCTTGAAACATAGACAAAAACAGAAGGGGATGAGAATGTATTAAAATCCCTAAATGCTTCTAGACAATGTCACCTCTAGGGTACTCACTAATGCCAAATGGCTGTATGACAACCGGTGTGGGTCTGGAAGAACAGAGTTCTGTTCCCCTGCACTAAAATGACAGCCTGGAAATAAGCTTTCTTCTGGTTCAGGTCCTGTGCTAGGTCACTGTAAAAAAAGATCATGAAGTCAAATTCCAACTAGCAGCACTCTGCTGGTCATCTCTCATGGGTGCCACTTCAGAATCGCTGTGGGGTGGCAGGCACAAATTCAGTATGCCTGCACCGTCGGTGTCAATCTCTCACTGTAACCAAGAGTCTTGGCTATATATGATCAATGATGCTGTCATGCTTCTGTTTAGACCCAGGACAATAGTTTCAGCTAAGACTGAGGCTTAGAGTGTTCAGGATAGTATGATTTGTGAGAGGAAATGGCATACTACAGTAGGGACCCTCTAAGCAATGAATGTGTCTATCCTGATGCCTTCAGGATACTTCGACCTATTATTCATCCTCTTCCTCTGCCTCTACCTCTGCTTCTAAGTC
>NW_010582647.1:465602-487255 GCF_000705375.1 Tinamus guttatus | reverse complement strand
ATTCCTGCTTCATCTGTCAACATTCCCCAACTGTGTAGGTAACACTTTTGAAAAAAAAAACAGGTAAGAAATGAAAAATTAATATGGACAATAAGGATAGAGCTGGCATGTGATAGCATGTGGTGCAGCTGATCAGTGAGACATAGCAGAGATGTCAGAAAACCTTTTTAGCTATGCAGCAAGACAAGGTAGCTTCTGCCCTTGAAGACAGACTGCTTGCTGCATCATTTTGACTCTAGAGGACACTTTCATTCTGCAGCATCCTACTAAAGCAGGCTCAGGAGAACTTTATTTGACACGTAACACTTTAGCACACTGTAGATGGAGCCCATGAACCTGGTTGTGCGACCATTACATTGACAACAGGACACTCCACAAGCACTTCCACTACAATACAGTTATCTATTTGCTCAATACTGTTGAGGAGATTGCTAATAATGTACAAGGCCAAAATACTGTACTTCTTTTAAGCTCCAGTTCATTGACTTTAATCAGTCACCAGTTATGAAGACACAATATCCCCATGGGGAGCTGTTTGGAAAATGACCCATTTTCTACTTAGCAGATTTAGCTTATACTACATCGCTTGAAGTCCTCTAATGATAAGATTAAATGGATGTTAAAAAGATTTCTTAAAGATCCTGTAATTGTTGTTAACCAAGTCAAACTGAACTGGGAGATGAAGAAATTGTAGAAATAATATAAGTAAGGATATTGTTCAAGTTCAATAAGTTCAATATGCTGAGAGGCTGGAGTATGAGATGACAAATCTGGACCCATTGCTCATGCACTGAAAATAGTATTTGTATTCTAATCTAGCAGTCTGGACCACTGCAGAGAGACACTGCATAGGTCAATCTAATTCGATTAATGTCCAAGTTCAGACTCTTGGCCTTTGCAGTTTTTGAGCCTCAGGAATGCATTCAGAATCAAAAAAAAAAAGCAAAACTCAAAATGCATAGAAAATAGTAACATTGGAAAAATTGGTGGTGTGGTAAATAACAAAAGGTACAAATCAACTATATTAGCCATTTTGAATTGATTGGTAAAAGGGCTTCACCTTAACATCATTCATTTTTATATAGCCAAATTCACACACACACACACAAAAGGCTAAAGTCACACTTCATCAAATGGGAGACATAATCCTGCTTCCCATCCATGACATATTTTAATGTCAAATGTCACAAAGAGGAAGTAGATAAGTAAGAGAATTTGTAAACAATATTCTGATATTTTGTTGTTCTGCCTCAGAATCAGGAGAGTACAACAAACATAAGATAGATGTTTAGATTGTAGGATGCAGCTTCGTTTGACATTAACTTTTGGCTCTCCTTCTTCCTTTACAATCTCAAGCTTTAAGATTTTCAGACCAGCCAGTATAATTTCTCTTCCTTTCTTTCCTTCCTTTCCCTTTTATGCTTATAAAAGTTATGTGTTTTGTTTTGTTTTGTTTTGTTAATGGAAACAAATAAATTTTTTCACTCAGTCATAAAGCCAGCAAAGAGGCAAATCTTGGTGTTTAGCCTTCTTTTTTTTTTAAGAGCTCCATATCTAATTATCTTTGCATACCATTAGCTGAGATTCTCAAGGTAGTGCTTATTGGCAGTGACCTGCCAGGCATCCCGGGTCCTCAGGATGAATGAATAAATAACTTCGCTGAATACTGCTGAATATGTGATAATGTAATTAGTATTCTTGCCAACTGAATTGAAAATGAGATGTTGCCTCTCTAGGGACCACTGTACCCCTCTTTAAATGTTTTTCTCTTAAAAGCATCAGATATGTATGAGCTAAGCAAAAATGTCCATAATAAATTAAAATACCATTAGATTAGGTCGCCACTTCTGGTTCGGCACTTAAAAATCAATTTGCATATCACTGCTTAACACAAAACAGATGAAAATGCTGGATTTGTTACTTTTTCTTACAATTAAAATTATTACTAATTATCGAATATATAATTTTACATTCACACTCATCTATCTTGGACCAAGCAAAAAATAATATGGGATATAAGTCACACTACACAGAAACAACCTCTTGAAGCAAACACAAAAATACAGTGTTTTTTTAGTCTTATCAACTCATTTCCTAGATTTGTTGAAGAATCAGCATATTTGATGGAGTGGCAGGGACTCAAATAAAACTAATCTTAAAATACAATAGTTAGAATATGAATATGAATCAGCTTTGAGCAGATTACTTACTTACAGGTGCACAGGAAACAGTGCTGAGAATTATTGCCCATTGCTTTTTAGTACAAATTAGGTGAAGATTTTCATTACAAACATACAGGAAAGCTGAATTTCTCCTTGGAAGACCTCACAATGGATGATCTTTATTCAGACTCAGCGTGACTTTCAGTTTGTATATCATTTCCATTGCCACTGTATTGCTACACATAATAATTTTAAATACAGAAAAAAAAATCAGATATCTGTGGTCATTAGGCAACGTATGGATTGGAAGCTGATACATAAATGGAAGCTATATCTAACAATAATGTTTCCCTTTATCTGAAATAAATAACATAGGTGCTTTTCTACTTCAGCTTTCCTGACTATATTTAAAATTGTTGTTCGGAATGAAGAAGAAAGGAAGGAAAACAAAAACCACACTAGATAATGAAAAACACCTATATATACAGCAATGGGGAATACAGCATGATTCTGGCTAGAGCTGCAGAGTGCTAGAAATGGATCCATCCAAATTAGATGCTCAGTGGAGTTACCCCAGCCAGTTGTCTAGTTCCTAGGGAGGCTGCCGTTGCTGATCTGGTTTGATCTTGTGGCTGTAGTAATGGCTATTAACACAACAGGACAGTGATTGGCCCAGGGAGCAATACCTGTAGTGCCTGGAATTATCTGACTGCGATTTAAGACAGATGGAGCCAAAAAGAGAAGGGGAAGGGGGGAATATTATTTAAAGGGTAAATCCTTGAATATTTCGCTGTTAATGGTAGAGAGATATTTCCAAGTAACTAAGCAGCTTCTTGGTGCATGGATGGTGAGGCAGGGAATCATATCAGAGTTGACTATAGAAACCACAGTCTTGATTCAGTGGAGAAACAGGGCAGGATTCCAGCAGATGCCCAGTAATATTTCTCCTTTGCCTATTTCTCTTGCTGTCTTATCCCCTGTCTCTTTATCCTGACTTAAAATCTTCATGACTGTTGCTCACTGCCCAGCAATGCTTTCAGAGCTTGTCTTATCACAGGAGTGTGCTACAACACTGTGAAGCTGCACTTCAGTGTAAGATGTAGATGCAATTCCGCGCCCATACCAAAGATGAGTTAGCCTTTTCCAACCCCACCAGAATTTTGTTGCTATGTTTACCAGCCTGGCCACTTGTTACTTATGACTGAGAAATTTTCATGTCTGTCATTTATTTTGAGAGATAATATCTCCAAATTTGTCACCTCATCTCTCTTCTGCAGAGAGAATAACAAGAGGTAGTACCCAATTTACTGCTTTCTTTGCAAAACTTTATTTTTTTTTCTTCCTGATAAATTCTTCTGTCCCTTTGAAATAAAGGTGATGATACTGAATGTAGGTATAACAAAGCATAATACAGTGTGTGATGAGAAGAATTATAAAATAGCAAGGAGCTCTGCAGAGTTCTACAGTAAAAGTTTTACAGAATATAGCATGATATAAAAAATAATCCACATATATTCATCATGTTCAGGTTCTAAACCTTTTCTCAAGTGAGTTTTCTCTTGATATCACAAAGAGAACTTCTTATGCTGAGCACCTGAATGGTTAATATATTTTTGGCATCTATCCAATGTACATATCAAAACAGCTGTAAAGATACCAGATGTTCATCCGAAAACAATTTTAAGAAGAATAACAACTCCAAACAGTTTCAAAAGCTTGTTGATTTCTCAAATCTTTTGCTCTTTTAACACAAGAGTATCTTGTTGGGTATTTTTTTTTTCAATGAGCTATAGGGAATCAAGCATAGCCAGCTTTTCTTGGGGTTATATCCTGCTGATCAAGTTTTGATTTTGAATTGCTCATAGATTTCCCGACTTATAGTCTGACACCCATAAATATTCAAGCTCACTTGGTATTTGTGCTCTCTGGTATCTATAAATATACTGTAGATTTTGATTGCTTTATGATGGAAGTTTATTTTATTTTATTTTTGCCTTCGCAGTTGGCTTTGGTTTTCTTGTGCTTTATAGACACTTGTCTTTTTATTGGTTCTGTGTTCCCTGTTGATTTTATGTTTTATCTTCCTGCTGTCACCACCAGAATCTCACTGTAAACAAGAATGTTGTATCTCAGTGGGTTATTTTCTGTTAATGACCTGTGATACAGTATATAAATAAATCAGAGAGGAGTCCACAGGTGCAATTTATTAGAGTTATTGCAATGTGACTTCGGTAATGTGCTCAGGTCCTTTAAAAACGTTGGTGAGTTCTGAGTTGAAGAAGATAGCTATATACTGCAGTTCAAGAGAGAAAAACAAATATCAATATAATGAAGTACACCCAAGGCCAACTGAATCATAATTTCTAAGTTTTGATGCTTGCAGATCTCTGCGTACCTTATTTCAGTTAAAATAAAACAATATTAAAAGTAAAAACACAGATCAGGTCAGAAGAAATGAAATCAAGCTAAATGACCAACCACACAAAGCCTGTCTATCTTCCCTATACTGACACTGTTGTTGCTTAGCTACATGATAGGCATATTTGGATCTCAGTATGTCCCTGTTAGACTTCGTGTTGTAAGATGTTGTTTTAGATATCTTAGCTCAATTATACATACTGAAGAAAGTTGTGACAAATCACAATTC
This sequence comes from Tinamus guttatus, assembly GCF_000705375.1. The sequence continues at coordinate 482,446 of NW_010582647.1, read as the reverse complement.
AGAGGTTGTTTGACTCCATCTCAAAGCCATTCTGAAGTCATTAAACAACACAAATGAAGTTTTCAAAACAGTTTAAAAAGAAACTGATTCAGGTCAAAACTGAAATTTTATCAACAATGCATCTGCATGTGTATGGGAAATAGTTTTGTGAACAGTGAGAGCTACTATGCTTTTCAATACTCACAGATATCCATAGGAAATTAAAGCACTAAAGATCCATGGTCTGATTTGAGCTTAGAGAAAAAAATAGTTCTCAAGGCAGGTAAAAAGCAGGGCCCATCCTTATCCTTCCTCATCTTTATAAATGATAACATTGGCTTAAGTAAAACTATGATGCCATTCAGAATGTTTGGGAACCACTTAGCACTTTCAGAAATCAGTTCTAAATGGTCATTTTGGAGCTGTTTTTACTCAATACTACGATTTCTATTTGCCCAATACTATAATTAGTACACTTCTCTAAAAACAAATCATAATTACTAATCTTGTCTAAACAAATAATCATTTTAACTTCACAGAGATTGCAAGTGGTACCATGCAAATGTGACCAGAACATTTGCTCATACAGGTAAAATAAAAGGTCACAGTGAAAGAAAGCAGAAAACCTATCCTGCAGCTTAGATAATGGAGATGGCTGGCATGGAAATCAAGGTTGTTGGAGCTGTCTGAAACAGAGTTATGCTACTTCTGTGGAAGTCAGAGATACCAGCAATCTTTCAGCAGTGAAACATCAAGCTGTCCTCTCTTACCAATCTGCATTCACAGAATCCATAAACACGTACCTTTTTTGTCTGTGGTGAGGGAGAAAACTCATCTAAAAGAGAATGAATTTACTCCTGCCCACCACATTAGATAGCAGAGTGATGAAAAGTCTATTACACTGGTTGTCTGCATCTATTTTTAAAGCTTATTTACTGAGACGAACTGTCTCATGCACCTCAGTGCATGGCAAAGATGTTCTACAAGTTTTCCAGCTAGGCTGACTCCAGCTATAGGATTTCTTGAGCATGCAAGAGCCTGCTGACCACATCAGTGTGCTATTGGTGTGTGCATAACCAAACTATACCTAACCAAATAGGAAGGAGCCTCCTGAGGTTCACAGAAACTGAAATTCAAGCTAAATAAGCAAATGGTAGTCATCAGGAACTGAGGGAAACTAACTGTGAAGGAAGGTCTTAGGTCCTATCATCTTAGCACCTGCTGTGTCAAATTGCTGGGAATCTTGCCATTGATGGGAGCAAAATCAGGGATGTTTCCTCTAGGAAGGGTCAGTCAGGACGACCAGTGGGAGATCACCAGATTTTATTTTATTTTATTTTATTTTATTTTATTTTATTTTATTTTATTTTATTTTATTTTATTTTATTTTATTTTATTTTAATAAAGCCTGTTTCTAGATTACCTTTAAATCTTATGGAAACAATTCTGTACCATTCTTTAATAATTCTCTGTGGGACTTCTGTGAGGAAATCAAATAGATAATACCATAAACCAATGTATTTTACAATTCTCTAAAAAGGTATGAATATGTTGCATTTTTTTTCCAGCTTTCCTTTTGTCAATATTTATGATACTATACTCTTTAGATATAATGACTGTGTTTTCCTAACATTTACTTTGTGCTTATTTTTACTTTCTTATGGTATTGTTGTGAATGCACTACCTACGTTCTGGAACTCATATCAGGATATATCTCTGAATTACCTTTACTCCCAGATGTATATATGGAGAAAGTAGTGACAACTGTAGACTGGGACATTTGGTCCAGTTGTAATACTTACAACCATGTTGTAAGTATTATAAATTTTGATAATTCAAAGAACAGGATAAGATTTTGTTCTTTTTCTGGGCAGACTAAGAGGCCTAAAATTATCCAAACCTCTTCCTCATGTATGTGAATTTTCATATAAGGTCCTGATACCTCATATAAATGAAGCGATATCAGCATAATCTAAAAAGACTGGCTGGGAATTTTACATATGTGAGAAGCAGAAATCTCACATGTCTTCGTTAGAGGAAATGATTCAAGGCAGGACTTTATTGGTTAAAAATAAATCCTTAACTTTTTTTTTTTTTTTCCCTCCTAAGCATTAAGATAAAAAAGGAAGTAATACAAAATCTGCCAATTCAACTGAAGTACTGATGTACCGCAAGGGAAGAAATTTTTTATGGTTATTTATTTCACAGTGATAGCCACATGATAGTCAGTACTGCAGCCTCTTGTCTATGGCACTGACAGTCTCAAATGTCTGCATGGTCTGAATGCCAATTAACTAAATGCATAGCTTGTGTTATCCCACCATAAAAGAGATGAACCTTTTATACATTCTACAGTTTCCTCAGGACAACATATTTCTGTGTTATCAAGGTATCTTAAGAGAGAAATGCTGGTGTGTGAGTCACTCAAATTTCATTATTTTCTTTCATTTGTAGCATATAAAATGTTTTGTAAATGGTTTTCTTTTTTTTAGGTCTTTTCTTCAAATGGAAAATTCCCCAACAGATTTAGTCCGAATAATTTGTTTTCTCCTTCTCCTTCTCTTGTTTTCTTCTTCTCCTTCTCCTTTTCTTCCTTCTCCTTCTCTGGAGATCTTCAAAACCAGCTTGGATGCAGTCCTGTGCCACGTGCTCTAGGTGTCCCTGCGTGTGCAGGGGGGTTGGACTAGATGATCTCTAGAGGTCATTGCATTTTATGTATATGGCAATAATACAATTCTCTAGCGTGTGGATATGTTGACTTGCAATGCAGGATGTTAACTGCTAACTAACTGTTAACTAACTGTTACCAACAGCAGCAAGAACGCTGCCATTGCTCTTAGTGATGAAAGGACCAACCCATGGTTGGTCGATCAACTTACGATCGACCTATCACCTGTATCAGATTTTGATAGAGAAGTGTCACATTTAAGTGTCTGATCCTATTCATGCTGGCAGGTGTTTCATATCCTAAAATATGGGCTTGCTGATGAGCAACATGGTTATAAATTCCTTTGGCAAGGAAGATTTTATCAGTCCAAAGCTGCCAAGGAGTTTTAATGGAATTGCCATCTTTCTGGAAGTGTTCAGAATGTTCATGACTTTCTTGACTGATGGTATTTGCTTTCTTTGTGTTAGTAAATGCAGACATATGGGACTCCAGGTACTCTATTGTGCCAAGAACTACAAAGAAAATTATAATTCCATTCACATACTAAAACATATTTGGAATCTTCTCATATGTAACAAGTCCTCAACAGTGCTCGTCAAACTTGTGATTGAGAAGGACAATTAGACATCACTTTTACTTACAATAGTAAATGTGTTGCTAACTAAAGCACTTGCTTATGATGGATAAGACAGGTTCACACGGATGTTCTGTGTGATTCAAATGCATTATGTCATTCTGTCAGCTGAATCTGCTCATTTGGTATAAATAATTAAATGTCTGTTGGTGTGGAGCGAGATAGCAATTCTATTTCTTAGTCTTTATGCCATGCACAACGAAAATTAAATATTCCAGTTCTAGTCTCTGTTTCAACTGGGCCAAGATTTAAACGTAGATTTATCATTCCCTTGGCAGTTTTCAAACCAATGGGATAGCTGAAGGTTTGGAACCATTATTTTGCTCTGATCATATAAAGTATCCTGAACTCAGAAAGCCTTTCTGAAAAAAATACACAGAACAATATATGTTTATCAAAAAAAGATGTTTTTGACAAATTAATATACTCTGATTTTAAAAGATTTTATTAGAAGATTCTGAACTAGATTACTGGTCTACCTACTTACATCAATTTTGCAGTAAAATATGGCTACATTTAATTCACCAGAATTACTCTGAATTTATAGCAGAATGGGAAAGTCAAGAAAGGATTATTTGAACTATTGGAAATGTCTGGAAGATTAATTGGATAAAAATAGAAGTAGTGTTTTCAACTGACATCTTTTTTTTCAGCAGAACAGGCTTCAGAAAGGGAAGCCAGAAAAAAGACAGGTTTTCTACAGACTATCATAGCTTTGACCGAAGTATTTGTAAAGAAGAATTCATTCCCTGACAAGCCTGCTTATCCTCTCCTTTAAGGATATCTTATTTCTGAGAGATCTTTTTATAGCCTTAGACACATGGAAGGACTATAGTGACTTAAAGAGTGAAAGGCATAAGGTAGAACATATTTGAATAGCAAAACCTAATGTAAGTTAAAGTGTTTTACCCTGCATTTGCTCAGATGGGTTCAGCAAACTCACTAAGCCAGAATTCCCTCACATACCTGAACTCTAAGGTATAGCTCAAGTATTTCAAAAGCAGAAACCCAACTGTCATGAGAGCTTATGGTTCCTCTTGAACCATGAATATTTCCGCTTCTAATTTTTATGAAGAGCAACCTCCTTTCTGTGACTCCTTATCTAGTCACAGTAATATTTCATGTTAAAAACTAATTCTCTGCATTCCCTTTACAGACAAAAAAAAAAAAAAAAAAAGGTTAGAAATACCTCATTTACAATATGAACTTTGCAGAGGTTTACAATTGTAAGGCCTTTATTTGCAGTGAAGACATATTACTATATGTCTATATAGTATATAACATCTATACAAAATGTTGAAATAACGCAGTTGCTTACTGCCCAAGCAAATTAACAGAAAATAAGATCAAGAGTTAATGACAATTAATTGTCAAGTTTCTAATCACTTCAATTTTTAGCAGTTTACTAGAAAAAAGGAAAAAAATCAGAAATAACAATTAATTAACCCATTTTGCTTTGATATCTGCAATTTCTGCAATTGGAAATTAGGCTTTGCAGATAAAGAGTATACGTATCTGCATATATATTATGCAGTTTTAAGTGGATAGAAAAGCAACATTTTTAGCACTATTGTGAAACAGGTATCTATTCTGTCATAGAGTTTAAATCAACTATTAGCTACAGCACTGAATTTTTAGGTCAGGGTAAGGTTAAGTGAATTTATATGCCTTTTTCATCCACACATATTGCACCAGTCTTTTGGACTTAGCACAGGAAAATACTTAGAGATTAAGCTATTAAGCTTTTTGTTTGTTTTCTTGTTTTGTTTTTTTTTTGTTTTGTTTCCCAGGGTTTTCCTAATGCTTTAAGTGATTACCTGGTAACTAGAAAGAAAGAGAAGCTCAGAAAGAGAAAATATTCTGAATTTGCAAAGGTTCACTTATCCATGTATTTGCTTTTTTTGTGTTTTTGTCCTTTGTGTTTTTCAGACATTTAGTTAGTATTCAGTTTTGATTTCATGTTAATTGCTTTGCTTTTAAAGTAGGCAATTCCTGGATAATTTAATGTGCAAAGGGTTAAAGAAAAACAATGTATCCAAATAGCAAAGGCTTTCTCTGAGAATGCTGCTAGAGTTTGACTTCCATATCACGTACTGGGCCATAACATGGAAAATAGATGTCTCTCTCTGAAAGCTTTGCGGCAAACGAATAGTCTTAAAAAAAAAGGAGAAAGGAAACTATAGAATTAAAAAAAAAAAAAAAACAGAACTGAGAGATGCTGCAATTCAAAGGTGCTTAATCAATAGGAGCTTATTTATTTTAAGGAATTTATAAATTTTAACAGATTGGTGAATATATTTTGTAAATATATTTTCTCATCTACTCTCAGTGGATGAGAAATCCAGTCTCCTGATTCTAACCCCGTAACACCGCATTTTAGCAATAGTTGTGGTTTAAAAATAGGACTCAACAGAAATGCATCAGCTCAAATCAATAAGAAGCAATGGTGCTTTCTTTGTGATAAATTCACACTAAAGCAAAATCTTGGCAATCTCCTATATTATTTAGAGAAGAAGTGATCAAAGGAAAAAGGATACAAAGAACTAGCACTCTTGTATATTCTGTACTGATGCAGAGATATTGTCAGTAATGGCGAATACAATTACGACCAAGGAGTGCTGGAGAAATGCTTTTAAAATTCTCATTTATAAATCTTTGCTGCAAGTTAGAAGCAAAGAAGTAAAAGGAAGCTAAACAACATTCAGATAGATATCTGCTACTGCTTATGGTGGTTTAAGTGTACTACTATTTTTTCTGGTGCAGTGATGTTTTCTCAATCTACTACTTTTTATACAGCCTCTGAATGTGTAATTTTTTAAAATAATTATGCTGCCATTTCATAAAAAGGTTAGATTCTAGTTTTCAAAACAATGCACTTGCATTCATATTGCAAATAAGAGAAATGCCTGTATGTTTTCAAGTACACACCAAAAGAAAAGAAAAAAAAAAAAAAAAAAAAAAGCTCTATGAATCTTCTAGTTTTGTGTGCTGCCTCCAAGGGCTCGTTCTCCAACAAAATTTTACCCTGATTTTTGTCAGCAATGATCAACCCAATTAAAAGCATCAACACTGAGTGTCCAATACTTTTTTTCCTGGATGTTGACAAAAATCAGACGAGACGATAGAGGGAAAAGCTGCAACAACCACGGCTGATCAAATGTTACAAATGGGATTCACATTTCTTTTTTCCTCTGAGAAATGCAGCAAGTACTTCCAAAATCCATCTTTCACCTTATTTGCTGGGATACTGTGAGAAAGATGATATTTTCATTCTTTTATTTGTAACTCTCAATGATGGTTGTTATTTTTATTATTACCCCCCCAAAAAAAAATCTATTTTAAAACGGTGTTCAAAGTGCTCAAGAACTTAATATGGAATCCAAGGACTCAAATTAGTCTTAATTTCCGGAAAAGGAAATTTGATTATCACAACAATACAGGTTAATTTTCTGTGAAATAATAATAATAAAAAAGGTATAATTACTATTTATCTCTTTTTGTGACTTCATCACAAGTTTCATCAATGTCTCTTTTCTTCCTTAAAACATTTCGATAACATTTTGATATTCATCATCTTACACGCAAATATGTTTTTCAAAATAATGACTTTTTTTTCTGGTCCTCCTAACTGCTTGAAAATATGACCTCTAACATCCTGAAAAACAGAAATATACTGTTTGTCAATTACTTTTTTTTTTTCAAATCCTATTATGACAGGTTATTTTTGCTAAGCCTAGTTTTTGAATATTTGGAGCTGACAGTGCATAAGTTATAGCCTCCAGCATTCCTGTTTTTCCACATTGCAGGGAATCATTTGGCAAAACGATTCATGAAATTCCTCTGTGCAAAAGGGCTTTGAGCAAAGGTACAGCTACCCCGTTTTGTCCATTCAAACATGATTTTGTAACTGATCTCAGAGGCACTGGAGCAAGAGAAGGCAGAGGCATGGCGATATGTGTCGTACAGAGTTCTCTCTCTCTACCCTTTGGCTCCTTTAATTTTTCTACCAACAGAAAGAAAATCTACAGGACAAGGAGGGAAGTGTTCTGAGGCCTCTAAAACTGCTCCAGCTTCAGAGAGCAACTTTTCAGCACCCTTGATCTTGGATGGAAAAAAATTATTCCTCTTTTCCCTTCCAGAGAATCAAGCCTGATTCTTTTGTCAGGTACTAAAGTGAATATATGCCTTCAAAGGAAATGGAGGTACCTAAGACTTTTAATCAAGTAAAAGTAATATTTCATCCCTTCAATACTAACTGCACTATAAATATCAAAGCGCATCTTCTAGAAAGCATCCTTTTTTATCACAGGTTTCAGGTCAGTTGTTTAATTGCTAGAATGTGTGAGGAAAATTAATGGGTCAAATTATTACCCAACATGTAGTTGCTTTTCTTTCTTACCAGCTGTAACAGCAGGTAGCAATCTCGTTTTACCTTGAAGGCATCATTCATTACAAGCTACTTGCTTTCAGGCATGAGGGGATTTATAACAATGGAAAATCACCAAGGAACCCCACTACTCATCTCTGAAAGAACATACCATAAGAATGTTGAAATTAATATCCATTTAAAAAGTATTCAGAATCATATATTTTGCTTGCAAATCATTTCTTTACTAGAAACTGAAAGTAGCCAAACATGAAGTCCTCCTGACCTTCGCAAGGGCATTTAAACTAGAGGATCTTTAATCCTTAGAGGTAGAAACTCAGGATATTTACTAGGGTTAAATTTTCATCTACCCTGAAGTACCTTCTGGGGCATCATTTAAACTATATCAATCCCTGCCACTGTCTCAGAGAGCAGCTCTAATAACCCCGTGCAAGAACAATAACTTCCACTAAAGCAGCATTGATACTCCGTAGCCTGCTTTAGGGGTTACACAGGTATGATATATGTACATATTACTTCTCTGTGAAGACAGAAAAAATCTCATCTGCAGCTTCATACTATTAGTACTTCAAACTGTTTGAATGAAACCATGTCCTTGGGTCTGTCTTCCACGTAAAGTTTTTAGTGCCTCGACCAGGTATGCTTCTGGAAGAGGTGCTCAGATGTTATAGTCACATCATATGACCTCATGTAGTCGTGGTCTTATGGTATGGTTTATCCTGAATTGTATTTTTGGCTGCATGTATGATGGTTTCAGATTTAATATGGTTAAAAACAGTAAAAGCTTTTTCTTGTCTTATTGCCTACAAACTCTGTGGTTAGTCTGCTGCTAACATTTTAGCATAATGAGAATGTGGGTAAGCTGAGGGCCCCAGTGTCTACTGGGAAAACTGACTGCAGGACTAATTTTGATCTAATTGAGCACTAATGCTCCTTCTCATAATAGGACCCATAGTAAGAAATGTGTCTGACTGATGTTCACTGCACGAGATGTGTGTCTATGTTTGATAAGCATAAATTGCATAGCTCTGCTGTAAAATTATTTACTTTTATCAAATCTTGCTAACCTCCCCAGGCAATATGAATTATGATGTGGTGGTGATTACTTAATCTGCAAACCCAGAAATCTTTAAGCAGTCTCACCATTTTTTTATTTATATTATATAATCTTGTCACAATTAAACCTTGCAATGTTAAGAGGAAAAATGGCTTCAAGGCTGTCAACAGTATTACAAATAGCTGGCAATGCTGTGACTAACATGAAAAACTAAAATAAGACCTTCTCTACTTTATGAAGTATCTTTTGTCTGCACAGAACTAGTTTGGTAGCCAGGACTTTCAAAGTTTTTTTTAATTTATTTTTTTGGTTTTTGTCCTTTTAAACATGAAGGTGTTAAATAGGATGGAATAGGATGGGTTGAATGGATAATACTAAAGTTCTGGGATAAACGGGCATGTGCAGCTGCTCTTTGCTTATTTGGAATTTTTCCTATCAAAAGTTCTTGCCTCTGATTATTTTAGGAGAAAGGTGGAATTCTGTCCTCATTCACTGACTGCACATGGATGTCCATGGAGGTTTTCTGAAAAATTCTAGATTCAGTTTCTGGCTCATTCAGAGAAATTTTTCCCACATGGTTTGTGCAAGTGTTAATTCCTCAGGCCTCAAAACTGTAAGACAAATAGAGGATAATGGTTTCCTCAGAGTCAAAAGTTCAGAGGCTTTTGCATGATGCTGTAAACAGTGGGTTAGGTCAGAACTCTGATTCAAAAAGAATGTGCTGATATTTTTTATGAATTTGAATCACTTTCAAAAATATCTATTTGCTTTCTCAGGCCTGTAGATCCTTTACATGAGGACACTTCTGCTATTCAATAGAATCATGAACCTTAACATATACACATACGTATGTTTATATTTTATATATATATATGTTTGTGTGAGAATGTGTGTGTACACAAACATATATTAAGATTATGTAAATATATTTTTTTAAATTTTATGAAACTTATGTTGAGTCATGACTCTCAGAAGAACACATAGTACAATAAAGTGCCTCTTTAAGGACCAGGATTCTGGTAAACACAAAGTTTATGAGACCTATTCAGGGAGCTACTCTCATTGAAGTCAATGGTAATTGAGTCATCTGAGGAAACTCTCATAAAATTAAGTAGGCTCAGAGTGACTTAAAATCTTATGCTGCATGGAAGACAGTCTTTACAGAGCAATTCAATACATGTGTATATTTATATGCGGAGGTTCAGTTGTATCTGATGCAAATCAACTATAGGTATTTCAAATGTGAATTTGCTCATTTCTCCATGAACAAATTCAGATTTAGAAGATTATCTCTAGCCTGGACAAGAAGGACAATGGGAATCTGGGCTGCATCAGGAGGAGTGTTGCCCCCCTCTACTCAGGTCTGATGAGGCTGTGACTGGAGTATTGGGTGTAATTCTGGGTTCCCCAGCACAAGAGGGATGTGGAACTTCTAGAGGGGGTCCAGGGTAGAGCAACAAAGGTGCTTAAGGGACTGGAGCGTCTATCTTAAGAGGAAAAGCTAAGCGAGCTGGGCCTGTTCAGCCTGGAGAAGATTGAGAGGGGATCTTATGTACAAACATAAGGGGAGAGTGTAAAGAGAATGGGGCCAAACTCTTCTTGGTGGTAGCCAGCGACAGAAAAAGAGGTAATGGGCACAAATTAAAACATAGGAAGTTTCATCTGCATATGAGGAAGAACTTCTTTACAGGTAGGGTGACAGAGCATTGGAACAGAGAAGTTGTGGAGTCTCCTTCTTTGGAGATCTTCAAAACCTGCCTGGATGCGACCTGTGCAATGTGCTCTAGGTGTCCCTGCTTCGGCACGAAAGTTGGACTAGATGATCTTTAGAGGTCCCTTACAACCTCTACCATTCTGTGATTCTGTGATTCAGGTTAGTGTTTTACACACCTCTTTATGTTTTGGCTGTTCTTCCATTCTGTCTTGTAAGAGCTGTTGGAATTTGTCAGCAACACAGCAGAGACTCTTTTCTTTACTTAGGCAAAAAGATTGCTGAACAAACACCCAGGCAGTCACAAACAATAATGCTCCTTCTGGCTTTCTCAGCAGTGCATGCAGCCATTCTAGTCAGATGTTGATGTACGTGCTCTTAAATCTTTGAAATGGCGATCCTATATTCATAAGCAATGAAGTGTCTAAGTCTATCCAGATGGCAATAATTCAATAATTTTGGAGAATATTTCACATTAAAGACTACCTCATAAATCATGTGATTTATATTGAGTTCAAACTCTTGCATGTTTTCCCCAAATTTATGATACTTCTGAACTGGAGGTTTATAACTGCAGTTTCTTTGAAAGTTTTATTATAATAATAGTTTATTTCTAACTATGCAAGACATTTACACAGATACACACATATAAACAAATCTACTTACTTCTGGGTTTCTTTACCCTATTAAATATCCAAAAACAAAATTCCAATATTCAGAATATTCATCCCTGGGATGCCAATGTCAATAAAATAATGACATTTCTTTATAAAGAAGTGAAACTTTGCTAATGAATTATTTCACAAAACAAAAAGCAAATTGCACTTTTTACACATTGCACATTTAATTGAATATTAAATATTGTTTCATGTTGCCTCTGAAAAGAGGTAATTGAAAAATAATTCTACATTAATTTAAAATTGTATGCATATCTAAATTATTGACATCTCCTGAAGTAAAATACATACTCGAGTACAAGTGACAGGATAAAGTGGAAGGTATGCATTCACTGGGTAAATATCTGAAAATGGTGACACCAGTCTGCTTTTTCTATCTTTTCTCTCTGTTTTCATCACTACCCTTTCTCTTGTTCTCCTCTGCTGTCACTCATTTTTATCTGGCCTTATTTTTCATATTTTCATCTTATTCCCTTTATTCTTATTTAACTTATTTTTAATACCTTTCTCACACTCCATGACATTAGTATTACAATAATCCAAAACACTTGTTCCAGGCTGTCATAACTTTTTCCTTTAACTACTATTTACCAGTGGATTCCTCTACCTGAAAAAAGACAAAAATGCAAAGCTGTCCTCTACAGCTAAGTCCTTTTTGAGATGTGGTTGTAGAGATCTAGATTTTCTTTTTTTGAAACTCTAGCAGTTTAAAAAATTGCTTCTTTTAATCATATGTTACCTCCTTTGCTACCTTTTGGTACCCATCCTATATCTGACTATTTTTGTCTAAAATAATCACACAAACTATACACACATTTATAAAGAATTCAGACAGTAAAAGACTAGAGCAGACATGTAACATGTCTGACATATAACATGAATAAGATCACCACAAATTCTATGAGCTCCACTTTCCAGAGGCCTCTTTGGGCCTTCAGGAAGAGTCTAGTCTTGTAGGGAATTACCAGGAGGAAACTATGAAGTCTATTTTAAATGAAGATAACGTGGGGTTATTTTGAAAGTCAAGTGGGCCAGTAGTCCAAGTAAACAATCGAGGAACTTTCTAATTTCCTACAGGCTTTTATAATTTTGTGAGGAAATTTGAAGTTTTTTAAGAATAGGTTAGACTAACCTCTGACAGAACAATTGATCCATCTTTGGAAAGTGTAACTGCAAGGCAGGAAAAAAGGTCAGATACCAACTGGCACAGGGAAACACTCAAGGCACATGAGGGGTTAAACAAATTAGATTTATTGAAGAACTTGCACACCAAACTGTGCCATCTGTGTTGAACTTAACATTAGAATATGCTGTGGGACCAAAGATTATGCCACTTCTATTTTCACAAATGGGTTGTTAAACCTCTATTATCAGTGTGCATTAAACATTCTAGACAATATATGTTTCAGACCCAGCAATTCCCCTCTTGACTGTTACAGAGTAATTTTTGTGCTTGGATTTGAGACATTTTCAGAGAAATAATTTCTAATGTACTTGTACTCTGATATTCTCACCCTCATGACCCCTTTCCCCACTGGAAATTTGTCTCTGCAACAAAGCTCTGTACATATACAGTATGACTGCAATATGACTCACACTGTCAGCTTCTGCTCAAAAAACTGGAAAGGAAATAAAGCAGGGCTGTAAAAACAGATTTTAGCAGAAGAAATATGAAAGAAAAAGTAGAGAATAGGACAAACTTTCTGGTGATATAAATCTATATAGTTCTGATGAAGTTAATTTAGTATATTCAGTTTCAGAGAGAAGGAGTTTGAGAATATGCTGAGACTTCACACAGAATACCTGAGATATCTGGGAAGTAGACCTGGGGATTGACTGCAAACAGGTAGCCATTGCCATCTCTGCTTTTATGAGATTAAGTTAGTGTATTGAAAAAGGAGAAGATGTAGCTTAGATCACAATCCAAATGGACTTGAGCATTTTTCAGAAGTTTTCCTGAAAGAAAGATTTTTGAAGGAGACAAAACAGCCGAAGATTTCAAGGGGGGTAATAAAGGGAGGAAAATATAATCTAATGATTCAAAGCCTCATCTAAATTAATTCACTGTACATATTAGCTCATAGACAAGACTGACGCAGTTTTTTTTTGTCTTTTGTCAGACAGCAATTCCATTAGCTCCAGTGTGAACAGCCTGGAGCTCTGGTGAAATCCTTCTATGTTAGAAGCACCCTCACATTGATCTTGTCCATAGATTCACCTGTCAAGTAAATGCTTCCAAATTAAATTATCTGTAGGTTTCTTTACACTTTTCACAACTTTACTTCTACTGAGTAGCTTGTAAGAAGTAAAATATGCTGGCAGTCCTCCCTCCAGGTCTTCTCAAGGCAGGCAACACCAAGTCCTGTGTTCGATATCAGTTTGTGGGTGATGATGCTCTGTCTAATGGCTGATTTTCTACTAATAAAAAAGGTTCTTTCTTTCTTGATTCTTCAAGTAAAAAATAGAACCTCAGTAACTGGAAAAGCACAGATCATCCACAAGCCATCAATGCTATAAGAAGGCCTGCTCAGCCTAAAAATTAGGCACATTAAAAAAAAGAAAAACTTTTTGAAACTGCATGGTTTGGGTAAAAAACACAGCATTTTGGAGACACCGAAGTGGAGCATTCTCATTTAGTATATCACAGAACCTGATATGCAGAGAGCATTTAAAGGTCTTGATAATTCAAAAATAAATACTCTCAGTGAAGGCTTCTATTATGTTGGCATACAAGGGCATTTATACCATTCAGAGCGACTCAAAGCACTTTGGCAAGTACTGTATAAATTACATATCTGTGGATGGAATGACTTTTGCAGTCACACAAAGTCACTAATGTTATATATATGCTTTAAATTATTACTCATTCAAGCAAGAACACTGGCCCTTTGCCATTTAATGTGTGACATTAGTTTTATATCTCTCTTCAATAATAGGATCTCCAATAAGGCAGCATCTTCTTGTCATGAAATTTACCATATTCTTTAGTTTGAATCTAAATTATACTTTTGAACATTTAACCTGCAGGAATTTGTTCTGGAGCTGTTCAGCTGTACCACATCTATAAACAGCACAAATGTATCTATCTCAGAATATTCAAATATATTGATTAATGGAACTACAGTCTGAATATATTTGAATATTCTGAGTCTAATAGTATAGCTAATGAAACTCTGAGCTTTTGGGATGCAGTCCAAATCCTATGGAGGTTAATGGAAAGACTGCCAATGACTCAAGGGTCTAATCCAAAATCTATTTAATTCTTACAGGATTTTATGTCCTGGTTTCTACCCCAAATGTATAAATTGTTCATGATTCACTCAGAACTCATTCCAGCTTCCTTTGAAATTTGGCCTCCATTTGTTTGGACGCTTTTCAGCAAACCTGACCTGAGTTTTCAGTTAGTTAAACAACGAGGGAATCTGACTGCATGTTGCTGTATATGTGTGTTTTGTTTTTAAGCAAGCATTCTGCACAGCTTAATCTGGCTGAATTCCTACAGGTCCTATTCAGTAGGAAACACCCAATGCTGTGTTCTAGTAGTTTGTCTCTGTATGGATGGTGAACCTTGGTCAAGTGGGAGATGTTTCCAAACTGATTCCTGGGAATTCATCTTTGATTTACAATGTTCAGTTCTTACTACGTGCTTACTAAGTATGGCAGAATGTGTTTTACGGCCTCAACTCAGCTCTCCAACAAGAACCACGATACCAAAAGGCCCTAGGTGCTCCTGCTTGCAGATTGCCTGGTGGATTTTCAGTCCTGATTTTCAGGATAAAGCTGTACTAGTGCAATAAGATTATAAATAGCCATAATGATGAGGAGTAATTCCAAGCAGCATTGTAGCATGAGAAAATTGTGCTTTTGTGTTTTTCTGTGTTTTATTTAATGCTTTTTATTTAACACATTTAACATTTTCAAGCCAGAAAGTTTAAGCCAAAGGTATTACATCATTGTCTGTGTTATGATGATATTAATGTATGAGATACTACTTGTTAAGCACAATAAATTCATTACTTGTACCTGACAATGGTAGGAGTACAAACTGTAGCAAAGAATTTTCAGCTAGTGATTTACAGCAAAGTCTTCCAGCAGAGTGCATGTACTTACTCAAAGGAACTGTGCGTTTCAGAACATTTTTAAATAATTCTTTAATATATTTAATAATACAATATTTTCTCTGTCTTTATAGCAACCAAAAACAATTTTGCTTACATAAAGTTTACTGCTGCCTAACGATTGTTGGCATACACAAAACACAAATATAACTATTATTACTATAAAAATTAAAATTCAATGGCACAGAGATTTTGTGTTACACAGAAAGTTTGATAGTTTAATGTGCACAGGTGGCATAATCTTTTACTAGTTGGATACTGTCTCATGGGAATTCTTGGTGAAGAGTTATCTGTTCTACCTCCTTACTGAACTTTTTCCTTTTTTTCTTTTGCTTTTTTTTGCCATTCTACCTGAAGCTCATTGTCTTCATTTTCATTTGCCTTCATTTTTCTTCTTTATATAAGGATGCTGATTTCATAGGTAAGTAAGTGAGCTTTGATTTTCTGAGAAGAGTAGTTTGGAGTGATGTTGCAAGACCATGCAAACCAGTAACAATTTTTCTGTTAGACCACATGCTCCAATATCCAGGCACTAGGAATCCACTTAACAGCTAAGGCTGCCTAAATGGTTGACTATCTACCATAGAGAAGCGTAAAAGCAATCCCCATAGTCACAAAAATCTCACTCCAACAATTTCAGAAGTGAATATATAGAGCACACAATGGGAAAGATTGATGTCCTTCATTCTCACATCAAGGGTGAAAATAGGCATAGAAATCTCAGGAAGAGCTTCAAGACCTTCATCTGAAGGGTTGTAAGGACGAACAATTTGGAGGGTAAAGACGAGTGTCTGTTTAGATCTAGCTGGAATTCTTTATCTTTTCCCAAATATTACTGTTCTCTAGGGAGAATAAAGTTATGGAAGGATAAACCTGTCCAATGAGTTCCAGCACAACTGTATTGCCTGTGAAAATTGGTATATAAAATAGCAGAAGGAACTTGTATGATGCATGATTGCCACAAATCTGCAGTAAGTATGAATAAATGCAGTACATTTGTCAAAACACACAACTGTTTAAAAATTGGCATTTCCCATCTTCATCCTATCAACAGATGTCAGATTTCATTAGGCAGCAGATTGAAAGCTCTAAACTATCAAAGAGGGGATGAAATATTGAGAGTCTATATTATTACCTGTTTTGCACTGTTTGATTGCCAAACATTTCCAGTGCAGGCTGTAACATGCAGCCGAGTGAGCCAACCCTCTTTTATCTATTAGATTACTCTAGCTTCTTAAGTTTTAAGTTTATTTTTTCCCAAAATAATTCACTTTTGACCTTTATTTATTTATTTATTTATACTATTTAGCTGCTTCTGCTTGATTGTGTTACTTATGTAATGTTGCTTAATGACTTCATCTACTTTTGGCAATTATTTGGATGTCACAGATACCGTATCCTTATTTAACTGACAGAATAAGTAGAACGGTGAAATAGAAAAAGGGAAAAAAAGAACAACCAATTGTGCAAACCTTCTGGATGGAATAACACCACGTGTTTGTTATTCAAATGGTATGTTCTTGTCAGTTTTGTGAGGGACAATACACCCTCTAATAAATTTACTGTCATCTTCTGTGGTTAATGTTGTCTAATTTCTCAATTTAAAATTTCAG
>NW_010582647.1:454519-465544 GCF_000705375.1 Tinamus guttatus | reverse complement strand
AAAAGCACTTCCATATTCCAAAACTTCCTTCTTGTATAAATACTTTGAATATGGCAAAGGAATAACTAAAATCAGGATAAAATTGCTGATAATGCAATATCTCGTACGAACAGGCTTTACGAGTTTTGTTTCGACAACAGATTTTTCATTTTTAAAAGCATAGTATTATAGCAGTAGTATATATGTTTCAGAAAAATGTAACCTTTTCTTTTTTTTCTTTTTTTTTTTTTCTTATTTCTACTAGACATGTCCAATGCATTTAGTCCCTTTGTCAAAAATTCTGGTCAGTTATACAGTTATCAAAAATTAGTTACTTACAAGTTTATGAGATTTTCTTTTACCACTTACTTAGTTTACTACTTGTTTTCTTCACTACATGTTTTTGGTCTTCCTGAGTTCAAGCTAAAAAGTGTAAGATGAAGAGAGATGGCTGAAGAAGACATTTGCATATTCACTAAAATGAAATTTTACGTATTACAGTCCCTTGGTTGTTCAAGAAAAATCTACAGTTTTACACGTTGCATCATTTAAAGTAATCTAAATATGTTTTATGTTGAATAAGCCACATTGCTTGGCTCGATTAAATAAAAAGTGATGTATGATTAAAAAAAAAAGCAAAGGTAAATTTTTAACAGGCATACACATAATGAGAAACCACTGGGACTACCTAACTTAGGTAGTCTTCTTTGAGCTAGTTTGCTAATGATAATTGTAATTATATTTTCACATACAAACAGGGAATATTTATTCCAGGCTAATTTTGCTTCTTTCAGTTGGAAACCCCAGAGTATTGTCTCTTTAACACAGACTTAATTCATTCCAAAGTGAATACTTTATATGGGGATTGTATATTAAATCAATCAAGGTAGTTTGCACTTCTACTGTATTCCAATACATATTTATAATATATGATATTTATAATAAGGCACACTCAGAGAGATGCTATATGAGTTATGTTTCTGAATTTTAAGGAATATTTCTTTTTCTTATTTTTCATTGTAAAGAAATGAATTCAAAGGTATGAGAAACAAAATAAATTTCTAGAAAAAAGTTTTTTTGAGCAAGTGTTATGTGTTAACTACTTTCTTGGCTCCTTAGGATTTTCTATGGACCTCTAAGAGGGAAAGTTCCATGAGGTTCCCATAGCAACACTACATTTTAGTAATTGCATTAGTCAGAAAACAAATAGCATTCAAAGTATAGAAAATGTCAAAGTACCCCCCAAAATAAAAGGATATCCTGTAATATCAATATATCTTATATATCAATATATCTTATATCTGAGTTAATTCTTAACTCTTAACTTGGATGTGTCACAAAATTCAGAGATCTAGGTGCATTTCATAATTCTTAACTCTATACTATTTTTACCACAAGGGATCTGAGAGAGACAGTGCTGCATAAACGGCTTTCTCATGGTCTGTGTCAGAGGATGGAAATCTGAAGTGAAAACCTATGTTTGCACTGAGGTTGAGGAACTAAAGGAACACAGCAACCACCTCAATACTCTGATATTTAAAATGTTACTATGATGAAGCACTAAAGATAGTTCAGAAATAATGTCACAGTGACCAGCAGCTGATGACACAGGTGTATGAATCCACATTCCCATCACTTCAGGGTCAGTCATCTTGGACTCGTAGATCAGTCGTTCTTCACATAAATCAGTGAAAAGTATAAGTTTCAAATGATTATTTCTATGTATATCATATGTGCATATGCAGATATTTTTCATTTTCATTTAAAAATATGGGCTATCTATGTGTCTATAATTTTAAGGGCCGTGACATTATAAGATGCAACAAAAATAAATGTTTTTTTTTTGTTATTCAAACCACACCACAAACATTGAAACCTTTTTTTTCTCTGCTTTTATTCTCCACCACTTATAATCTCTCAGCAAAAAAAAAGAATATAGCATTTTATTCTCCACTAGTATTGTCCGTTTCCATTTTGCAAAAACTGATTTTACCACCTCCTCCTCTGCTTGTCATTGAGCATGGACTACATTGACAAGGGAATATTTACTGCTCTGCTTTGTGAAAGTATATTCAGGTGTGTCAGAAATGAAGCAGAGTTTATCACAATATTTACTGCTCTGCTTTGTGAAAGTGTGTGTCAGAAATGAAGTAGAGTTTATCAGATAACTGGAGTTCCCTTCACCGTCAGCTAAAAAATATTTTTTTCCCTGTTAAAATAAAATTGATGCCATGCTCTATGTTAATAAAATGGTTTAAAACCTAATAGTTTAAATTGTTTAAGTGTTTAAAACTTAGCTATTGTGGGTTAATGTTGTGGGTATGTAAAGCAGGTTGTCATAAAATATAAGTATAGATTAAGAACAAAGTTTCTTTTCAGGTGCAAGGTTCTGAGGCTAAAATATTTGATACCCTTTTTTTTTTAGGCTTTTTGATTTGTTGAAGGAAGTGTATATTATGACAACTTATAAAGATGTGTGAATACTAATACACAAGATAAAATAAAAGCTAGGCTAAATGCTGTACGTTAGTTTCAGTAAACATTCATTTGAATTTTCCATCCTGACAAATTATTAGTCTTTTTTTTTTACTGAGAAATAATGCCATTCAAAATGTAGTATTTTACCTGTAAATAACAAAGGCAGTATATAAAAAAATCTTTACAGATCACATTCAAGCAAGATCCTTCATGGCACAAGGCAAGGTGACAAATTTTAGAAACAAAAGTCTCATGCACCTTTGGAGGGCCTGGTAGTTTAGACAGTCTTATGTAAAATAGTGTTGGAATAATTTTCAAAGGTGAAACCCCTTTATTTTTTACCCCTTTATTTTAACCCTTTATTTAATATATAATTAATTTCTCCTTAGGCATTTTTATACCAGTTGCTTGAGATCTCTAGGTTGCAGAAGAGGCGCAGGACAACAATAAAAGAAATGAAATACAATTTATATTTACAAATATTATATGAAAATTCCACCCTCCCTCACCTTCCAAAGGAAATACCTACAAACAGAAGTCCATTTCCTTTTTATAAGACTATTACTCATGTTTTTTTTTTTTAAATTAGGGTATCCTCATTATATGGTGGAATAGAGGACAGGATCTTACACTATCTGTATTCAAGTCACAGGCACAAGGACAAGCAAAATTATAAGCAAACCAAAACAAACAAGCAAAACCAAACTAATGACTATTTGTCATATATTTAAAATGGACACCGTATGTTTGCAACCTCATTAATCGTGCAAAAGTAAGATAATATGATGGAAAAAATCTACTTAAAAAGCAAAACATTATTTTGAGAGATGTCTAAATTGAAACATTTTGAAGTTATGTCTCCATACGCTTAACCACTTCAAACAATTTTGCCTTCCCATTTTAAACAGTATAATTAAACTTGTTGTCTTGCTTGTTCCCTAGGAAACAAAGAGAACCGAGAATGTCAAGCCTTCAGAATAATTCAGTTAATTAAGTTCGGTATGGTAATAAACACAGACAGATATTATCTTACCCAAAAATAGAGAGGTGGAAGTGACTCCACTGACGAATAATTGCTAAAAGTGGATCTGACAAAAGTCCTTAATAAAATTTAAATTTCTTAGAAAAAGAAAATATTAGTATGTGTATGACAAGCATGTCATAACCTTAATGTTTCTGTTTTTATAAGGCAGTTGGCATGGAATTATCTAAACTGAATGTTTATGTTACTTCACTGTATGTATAATAGCATGTTTTAAGGCAGAATGCAGACTTCATAGCCCTAATGATAATTATGGGAATATTCTCTGTATTAATACCTATATATGTCAAGCTGAATTCGTCTATTGAGAGATCATTGGTATACAAAGGATGGGCAATATTCTTTTGTCATGGAAAAGTGTCATCACCATCTTTCTCTGTTTTTGTTATGAAACATGTATATTTCGCTGTTTCATGAAACCAGATGCACCTATCAGTCATGGCAATAGGATGGAACAAGATTTAAAAATTAGTTCTGCCCCAATAATAGCTCTCTTGACTGATAGTCCTGTTGCGTGAATCAAGTAGCTTTTGAATTTTTAAATCACATCTCACTTCTTATGTAAGAAAAAAAGTATTCCACGTTTATATACACAATGTTACAGTCAACCGACTGTGCCTTGCAGAAGAAATTATTTTTGTTTTTTTTCTTATATATAGTTATAATAATAATAATAAGGCAGGGAATTTCCAATCAGATAATTTTTTGTAATTTCATCTAGTCCTAGTATTGTGTTAGGTGCTGAAAAAGAAAGCAAACTGATATGTATTAAGATATCTTCAATCTGTAAATGGTGCACAGTGTTCATCTCAGTTTTTCTGAGACTTACACATTATTTACACTTGACTTTTGCTGAGATTGGAGGAACAAGATGACTGAAATGTAAGTAGAACAGAGAACAAATACAGCAGTGTAAAACAGCAGTACAATTCACTCATCTATTGGGAACTTTGTTCATTTTGCAGCCTGTGGTCTTGGACTTTAGGCAGACAACAATGGTTATGCTTGATTTGTATTTTTTAAGGCTTGTAACTTTTCCTTTACTCTGTAGACCTTTGCCATGGTGATATCTTAGTTGCAATGAAAAGCCTTATTCTTCATTCAACTAGTGCAAACTACTAGAACTCAAACACTTGCAAACCTGTCCTACATGAAATACATCATACCAGCCTGCAGGTAATTCCCAAGACAGCATAAGGTGTTGATATTATTCATTCATAAGTGTGTTAGATCTGGTTACCTTAGAGATTGCTGATTTTCTCCAAACAGCTGAGAACATTTCAAATGCTGAAATTATACATTCTAGGGAAACTCTAAAGAATTTAGTAACAATAAAGCCAATAGGTTCTTAATGAAGTTTAAAGCATTTTGCAGAATTGTAATTTAACAATCCAAAATAGGGAATTATTGATATCTTTTATTGCTATTTTAACAATCGTTAAAGCTTTTTTTTTTTGTATAAGGAAGAGATATTTCTGTATAATTATATAGAATTCTTTCTTATCTATTTTAACTGTTAAGCAGGCAGAAGACAGGATATTCTCCGCATGTGATCCTTGTTTCTTGACTCGGTAAACTGTCCAAACCATATCCTATTATAATACCCAGCTACTAAGCCTTGCTTTACTTGAAATCAAGCGAAAGGGTGGAATAGGGTAATCCTCAACTTAAAGAATCAGGGGAGACCCTTTAAAATGAGTATTTTTCAACATTTGACTTAGTAGTTCTTTAAAGTTTGCATAGAGAATATATTCCCCAGTTTCAAAGGGGTAATTAAATAAAAGATCTTCTAAGCTGTATTTCTGAGTACTTTTTGAGCTCATCATTATGTATTTATTATCATTATTAATTTGTGTTAACAAAACACACATTTTGACTTGACATAAATCAAAATCCATGAGATGATAGTCTCAAGTTCCGAACTGTCACGTCCTGTATCAGCTTAACCACAAAAAAAAAAAAAAAAAAAAAAAAAAAAAAAAAGGTATGCTTTAAATCTTTCTCTGTTCTCTGACTGGCTATACTTTTTCTGTCTCTTTTCTTCTTTTCTCTGACATTCTGAATCTATGAAATCACCTCTGGAATGATAGACAGCAGCACTATAGACCAACAGAAGAGTGGAAAAGGACTTTGCTGTTTGGTCACAAAAGAAAAAAAAGAGCTCTGCAGGACAATTGTGAGAACACCTTAGTTGTAACAAGAAAGGAAATGATTAGACAGAAAGCAAGTACCAAAAGAGAATCCTAGAGATATTGGGACAGAGTCAAAAGAGCTACCAGTCAGACAGACTAAATAAAGGAAACTACAGCTGGGAACCTGTGGGACTGGAGATAATAAGAACAGCAGGAGAAGAGAGAAGGAAAACATATAAGGAGAAAAGAAAGCATTAAAAAAAAAGAAACATAAAAGGGAATAAGAAACCAATAGATGATGCTAGAATATTTGACAGTCAGGGGCAGGATCTGAAGGCACTGCTGAAAGTTTAGGCTGAAATCACTTCCAAAGTTGGGTTTGCTGTGGTAAGATATTAACCAAGAGGGATGTCTGTGTTACCTAAATGCAATAGGAAAAAGAAACAACAACACAGAACAAAAACAAAAACAACAACCCAGCAACAGCAAAAAATAGACCAGAACTGAATGGCAATGTACTTGGAGGGGAGAGCAGAGGTGTTTAGATTTCAGAAGAGTTTAATGTAATTTTATTATGTCTATTATGAAAACGATGCTTTTATGAAAAATAGTCCAGCCAGTGATTCATATTCTTTATTTTTGAATGCAATTCTCCCCATTGCATATTTCACATAGATCTGTTGTCTTTATGTAGGGAACAGAAGATGCAGTGAATACTCAGGACTGCAGTGAATACTCGAAGTAAAATTCCAGAAAACAAGATTACATTGTAGTTGTATCCTAATGTGACATCCTGCTTTTCAGTTGCATAAAGACCTAATGATTACAGAAGTCATCAAATACAATGTAATATTAATGAACTGTAAAATGTTGAAGAATTAGATCTCAATCCCAGCCTAGACCTCCCTGAATCTGAGAGGACTTAGACCACCCAGTAAATTCAGGGCATTCTGTTTCCCTGTCAGTGGCTTTTACTCTCTCCAGATCTTTAGAAGGTGCTGTTCCTGTGGATCTCATTGCTGAGGTGTTTACTTCTGCAGTCTGCATTGCTGTTCAGCTAATTTCTTCTGCCTTGAGGTTTCTTAAGCCTATTAAACTGTATAATATCTTTCTTTCAGAGGTTTCTACATCTACAGCATCATCAGCCATTGACATCTTCTATCTTTATCCATATCTTTAGAAGGTTTCCAATCCTTTTTCTTTTTTCCCCCAACTAGCACTCTTTTTTTTTTTTTTCATTTATACTTATGACTTAGATACAGTGTCTATCTCCTTTCAAAAGCAACCTTTTGACAAATCTACCTACCTATTTATACCACTGGGATGTGTGGCTTTATGGATATTCTTGCAGTATAAGCTACTCTGTCAACTTGTGAGCATGTGAGCATTAGCCCGAGAGGTATCCACTTTGACATCCCCATCATGATGATGCTAATAGAAAGAGTGGACACTTTTGATATGGATTGTTTCTTTCTCTGAGATAAACTCATCACAGAAGAAGTCTAGAATATTACAGGTACAGGTGGAAAGATGTAAATGATTTCCTAAAAAAGGTGCAGTGACTGAAATTGAAGGAAAATATTGCCATATGCAACTGAGAAGCATTGACGGGAGTAAAAAGTTAACAACAAACAAAGCTGCTGAAGTGCACAAGCTTTGCCGAGCTCTGCCGATGTGCCAGATGGGTGACAGAAAAGCCTATCGGAAAAGCAATGGGGAGACTTTGGGTGCTTTACCCAACAAAAAAGGAAAGGGAGAAGTTATGTGAAGGCAGGACGGCACCGCTTCGCTAATATTTGCAAAGAAAGACCCAACTCACTAAAGAACTGATACTCTTACAAAATACCTGACAAGGGACCAAACTCTCCTGAAGATACTGGAAGGACCATGTTGTGAGGATGAGCATAGCACAGTCACATACTCCTTTCCATAGGGTATAAAGGACAGAGTTTAGCAGTGATGAGCAGAGCAGGGATCAGGAATGACATCTGAAAAGCTCCTCGGGCTGGACCATAATGTGATTATCCCTTCACTCCGCTTAACCTGGAACGCTGGGCTACGGTGACTCCTCACGAGATTGAGTGTTCAGGGTGTAAGAGCATGTCCTTATAAGGTTGAGTGTTCCCTATGCTAACATATATTTTTCACTCCTTGCAAGGTTGAGAGGTCCCCTGTATATTCCAAGTGAAGTAACTCTATAACAACTCTCTTTTTTTTAATCTCATTTTATTTTAACTATTTATTTTACTTTATTTTTCTTTTCCTTCTCTAAGGAATTCCTGTTTACTAACAATCAGCAGATTCTTATAACAATCACACCAGTTAATGGTGGATGTTTTTATTGAAAAGATCTTGCACTGGTGAATAAAATCAACTAACTATAGCCCCTCTGAAATATTTTACTGTCTCTCTTTAATGACAGATAATGCAATAAACATCCATAGCAACTTTTAAACTTAAATGTATTGAACATTTAAACTAAATCAATTTAACAGTACTGTTCATGTGTTTGCGTACAAGAAATTATTAACTCTAACGTGAATTTTTTTTTTTTTTTAGATTGGCTATGTTGTTAAAATAAAAAGTCCATTTGAAATTGTTCTGCAGGGAAACACATTTAAAATATACCATGTGCTCATGCTTGTTTTTTCCCCATATTTTAAAATTATATTTCTTTATTTTAAAAGATACAATTTTGTACACTTTTTTTTTAAAAATTGAAAAAAAACTGAATTTGAATTTGAAATTGAAGTTTACTGTGAAGGAAAGGTAAATCTGCTTCTAAGCAGAGCAGATAAACTACTAACTTTTTATTTTCTCTCTTCTCTTCTCCTCTCTTCTCCTCTTCTTTTCCTTTTTTTTTTTTTCCCAAGCCTGTTTAACATGAGATTCTATGAGATTTGTAACCAAATTTGAAAGTTAAATCAATAATCATTATAAAATCAATATGAAAATTTATTATTAAAAAAAGCCAGGATCCTTCTGTTCATGGTGGAAATGAGGAAGCTTCCCCAGATAAATTCTTCATTTTATTTTAACCTGAGCAAGCCCCAGCTCGAACAAAATGTTTTATTGTTTTTCCTGGTATACGGCAATTGTCAATAATGACATTTTTCTTCTCTCTATAGATCAAGTTTTCCTCATTATGTGTTCAAAGAAAATGCTTTTCAGTATCCCAGGATGGGATGTCTTAAGAAAGGATTCACTATGGACATAGTTCTTCAGAATGAAATATCTCTGAGAGATAGTATGTACAAGGCAGCGGTAAATTTAAAATGGAACTTATTTTGGCATTCAGCAGAGTTTGCAGTAACCTAGGCACACCAAATAAACCGTAGGAATTTGTCTATCTCTGCTGGATTAGGTTAGCCTCCAGGGGAAGCTTGAAAAGTGCTAGAAATAGCAAGAAGTACAGGATAAAATATGGCCTCTATGTAGAGCAAGAAATCTTTTTTCTTGTGGTTTAAAAAATGTCAACAGCCCTGTCATAACTGTCTTCCTGTTTTCTGAGGTCTTGTGATTGCACTTTTCAGGTGTGCTTAGGGTGTTTAATTATGTTAACATACATAAAAGGCACTGCCTATTTGAAAAAGTTAGTGTTGTGAGGACAAATGAATTAAATTCTTAAGCGGGCATCTGAGGTTTCTTCCAATTGGCACGAATAGTCCCATAGAGAAGAAATAAGAACTCCAGTATTAAAATACAGCCTGTTCTAATGACGTAAACAAAAAATCTTTCAAGAGATTGCTGTGACCTAGTATAAAATAAATATTATGGGAAAAAATTACTTGCTGAGAGCACGTGTAGTTGCTATAAAACAGATTACTCAAAAACAGGAATTCAAAAACAGAAAAAAGGCACAGTGTTATCAATCAATGGTACACAAGTCAAGTTGCCCAGCCAATGCAGAAAAAATATTCCAAATCAAATGAACTGAGATTTTTTTTCTGTAATTATGTGCTAATTTAAAGACAGAACTAAATAGAAATAGTTTCATATCTTATATTTCTTAGGACAAATAACGATCTCTCCATGCATGCAATACTGACAGAATAGATAGCGAATGAATGAATTACCCAAAAATAATGCAATAACAGCCTTTTCACAATCCAAATAGGCTTTTTTATTCTGTGTTCATGATCTTGGTTACTTCTTCTTTTCCTTCTATTTGTGACCAAATAATAACCACTAATTTAGAACAATCTCTAAACACAGCAACATGAAGGCCTTTCCACAACTTCATTTTTATGTTTTATCTTTCTACAAAAACAATTTAAAAATTATAATTAAGATGATTCCCTACAGTTAAATGCATCAACAAACTTGTGCACCTCTTTAATTTTAACCTAAATGTCACAACAGATGCTGTTCTTCCAGTCTCAATAGGGAGCAGATTCCACAATCAGGGAGCATAATTACAGAAAGCTCTAGCTCCTGCTGTCTCAAAGTTACACTTAGGGCACGCTAAATAGTCTGCCAGTCTCAGTCGTCAATGGCTGACTGGGGCCTTTGGTAATAAAAGATCAGTCAAGAGTACATTATGATACTTCACAAAATGCTAACAGCTTTGTAGAATTTATAATCTGGTGAGACATATGCCAGCTTTGTACACTGATGAACAATTAAAACAAATATAATAAGATCAGGGAGTAAATACAGTATGAGTTTGTAGTAGAGAAAGTGTTTATTTGCCATTGTTCCAGCAAGGGAATATGTCCCACGTAAAGCATAAATTGACAAGCAATGGCAAAGATGAAGTTGCTTTTTTTCCTAAGACAGTCTTGGTTGGGCCCTGACCGTAGTCGGAAAGGGTCTTCAGTTAAACTGGGAGGCCAAGTAACATCTCCTATTCATGAGAAATATGATATTTAAATTAAGAAAATACAAAGGCCTCTAATGAGTTTGTGTTAAGCGTCTTCAGAATAATCCATATTTTAGAGATACATAAAATCAAAATAGGCAGGAAAGAATGAATCATAAAATGAATTAGGGAAATAAATAGCCTTTCCTGTTGAAAAGAAATACGATATTGTGATCTACTGTTGTACAGAAATCACTGTCCATCCATGGCCCCAGAGGCCCCCCGCCCCAGCACTGGGATTGCCCCAGCTGCCTATAGTGTGTCCTGAATTACCTGGGAAGATCCTCAACAATATAAATCAAATTCCGAAGAAAAATAAGTCTCTCAATCATTTAATGAATGGAATCTGATAATATAAGAGTAAGTGAAACCTCCACAAGTTATTACAAAGGAAGACAGTAGGATGGGTGAATAGGGGAAGAGATTGTTCCAGAACAGTTAAATAGGAAAAGATGAAACAAACAGCAGAATCATAAGGTACAAAAATTAGCATTTCAGGATACACTAGACTTTATTTACGGCCCATTAACTTT
>NW_010582647.1:441840-454480 GCF_000705375.1 Tinamus guttatus | reverse complement strand
AGTGCCTACTATAGAAACATATGTTGCTAAGAGAAAAATATTCAGAGAACAGCAATTAGCAAATGCCACCAGCACAGGGTATGACCCTCAGCACCACACTACCTGAATCTGGGGTTAGAACACAGAGAATCTGGATCTCAATAAAAATTGTGCATTCATTTCCCAGGAGCAAACTGGCCAGCAGAGCAAGTGTGAAGGCAGAGGTGTTTTTGCTGAGCACTTAATCTCCTCCTGTCTTGAACCTCTTCATAGGACTTAACAGTCTTCCTCAGCCTGCCGGATTCTTCACTTGTACTTTCTTGCCACTCATTTTCCCTGCAAAAGGAGGTGACCACTTACCACATGCCAAGATGTAGTGCCCTAATGCTATGTATGTAATTCTCTTCTACATCTGAAACTGTAATGTAGAAACTGTGTTTTTCTATTGGATGACTTGAGATCCTCTCATTGCATAAAATCTTTGTGTAAGAAGAGCCTGAAAACAGGAAACTACAGCTGGATTCCCCTGTGAAGGTGCACCCTCTCCTTGCAAATCCCTGTGAATATTTAGGAGCATTTTCATAGCTCATTAAAAAACAATCAAACAAAACAAAACAACAACAACAACAAAACTTTAGATTCCTCTGGAAACCTTTCCTGATGCAGGGCTTAGTGGAAATGAAACCTTAAAGTGAAAATTATTTAAACAAGTACAAAATGGGGGCTATGTCTTCAGCAGAAGACAAGAAGTGTCATAGCACTTCACTAGGTAGGTAAGGCTGTTCTTTAGATACAACTCACAGCTGATGCCTGTAGTGAATAGATATCACTGGAGGACAAATAAACACAGTAACTTTCCTACTTTTCCTACTTTTCCTACTTTGTCCTACTTTTATTGCAAACGTATCACTACTACACAAAAATGAAGGTATGGTCTTCAGCATCCAGTGTGTGTTTGAATGTGTGTGCACATTTGTGTTTATAATTTTATATAGATTTTGGGGCTGTGTAAAATAGTAAATAATTTTCTCAGTCTGACCTTTCTTAGAAACAAGTAGATTTTTTCAAATTTCCCATCTGTCAAATAGCTTCATCCTTTATAAACGTAGTGATAGAGTAAACATATACACGTTGTATGTGTTATAGGGAAATTCTGTAAAATGGCTCTTCATGAAGACTATCTATTATGAGCTCTAGCCTCTAGTATGAACTGTTAATGGATTTTATACAGAAAATTTCTTTCTTTATACAGAAATCCTCTAAGAAAGCCTCTCAAACACAGACTCTCAAGTTCTAAAATTAGGCAAATACTGTAAACATGAAATTGGTTATTTTACCCCCAACTCTTTTTACTGCACCTGAATACTGGTATTCTTTATCTTATCACATGCTCTTGTTACTTAGAATCACCAGTCTGTCCCAGAAATTAGTCCTCTGCACTGAACATGCTATATGACCCTATGCTTATATAAATACTCTTTATATTAAAAAATCTTCATGACTTATGAAGACAGAATGTACAGAATGCTTCCACTAACAGCATGCTTATTTTATCAGAATCTGATTATTTATTTGCACAGCTACATGTGAGAAGTACTTGAGCCAAAATCAGTGTTATACTCAAGAATATACATGTGCCTAAACAACAATTTAGTAAAACCCAACACTGCAGAATACATTTCATTTTTAAATAAATTCCATACTGTTCAATCCTACTTGTTCACCAGCGTGTCCCCTTTCAAGAAATTTTTTCACTGTATTAGCAGAATAAATATTTGAAATTCACAGGGGAGGTAGGATTCACATAAAACACATTTCTGGTAGATTCAAAGAGTAAGCAAAACCAGCCAGCTAAACCATGTCTAAACCAAAGATACTCAGTTTTAAAGTTTTTGTGAATATTCAAAGCAATCTAAACAGCAGTCTCTAATTTGAAATGTATGAACTTAAATCAGAAGGACTCTACAATAGGACTTTCCAAGGAGGAAATAAGTCAGCTTCACTCATAAGCTCTTCACTATGACCAGTAAATTTGCAGAACAGGGAGTTCTCTTTCTCTTAGCAAACAGACAGTTCTGACTTTTTTTCCTCTCCCCAGGTGTGCAAGATAAAGACTCTTTCTCACACGGATAGGAACAGTTGTGCTGTTTTTCTGAAATTAAATTATATATACTCTTTGTGCAGTCAGAATCATCCCAGTGTGCCCAATTACCCATCACTATTTCTCCCTCATAGACATTCTTTAACTGGAATATTAATCTTGTGACTTTTTTAGCTTCCTTTGATAGACAGAGATATTAAATGAAGTGGCTTTTTAGTTATTTCTGGGTGATTTTCACTGATTTACTGTTTATGTCTGTTATTACTTTTCCCCAAGTCGGTAAAAACAGATTGTATTTATTAATGAAAATTTGTTTATAGTAGCCAACATTCTCTTTGCCCTTTGGGATGGAATCTCTTAGAAATAGTAAATGAGAGTCATATAATTTAAAAAATTGTCCTGTCCTAACTTTTACTGCTACAGTTTTTCCTTATATTACAATTGGATTTAGTTTCCACAGACTTATTACTCTACTGTACTGTATTCACTCCACTCAGCTTTGCCACTTGTCCAGACTTTATGCATCTTCATTGATTGAAAAATGCTATCCTCCACATCATACATCATCATCTAAATCTCTGGTCACCTAAAACTGGTTCTTTTAAACACAGACTTTTTCTTTCATATGAACCTGGAAGAAACTCCTGCTGATTCTTCTATCAATGTCTATTTTCCATGCAAGTCCATTTGCTATTCATGTTACATATTTTATATGTGACCAGTCAAGAGCAAGAAAAACAAGGAATATATGACAGAAATGACTGTTGAGAGGATGCACTCTAGATTAGTTATTTCAGGTTTTAGCCCATGACTAAGAAAGATACTACGACAGCAGAGCTCAAAATAGTGTCAACAGCAAGATGTGAAAAGGCTCTTTGGGCAACCAGCCTGACAGAAGATCTCCTTTTGGGAGTGGAGAAGTAGCCTGAAGGAATCAGAAGTAGGGTTCATACACCAGGCTAATCACAGATATTTTTGTACACTTGAAGGAACATTGACCTTTGGAAGGAGACTGTGACCAAAACAAAAACCAATATACTAAGCATGAAAAATACTTATCCTACGTGGAAAAAAATGCAAAAAAAAAAAGGGAAGAATATAACCTTCTTTTTCTTTTCTTTTCCTTTCTTTTCTTTTCTTTTCTTTTCCTCAGAAAAGACAAAGACTGTCATCAGTCTTGTACTCTTGTACTCTATACCCTTGTATATCCCTGCCTGGACTGTCCCTAAAGACATTACGAAAACAAGAATTTTTCATACTCTACTGGTCTGCTTCCACTTCATGACTGCAATATGCCTGACCATTTATTTGTCTGTCTGGGACTGGTCATTGCTTGCTTGGTACATATGCAGAGGGACTTCTGGGCCAGTATTTCTGGAATATTTTTGTTGTTTTGAGAAAAAGTGGGAGGAAATAAAGAAAAAGTGCTTGGCTAACCGAAGTCCTGTCCAGTTACTATGAGTAAAGTGTATGAGTAAAAATGATATTAATTAATATCTTAAAGAACTGTGGCTTAGTCTGGAAATCTGAAGCAAACACGTTTACATAAGTATGTAATTTAAGATGAAAGAGGAATATAGTTTTCTTCATTGTCTATGAAGTGAGATTTGGCATGTACACTTTACATGGCCTCAGATTTTGTTAGGCTACAAAACTGTGATGTAGGCTGTATATTTTATCTCTGATTTCATAGTCTCCTTGGATGTTGGTCTACTGGGGTAATTTTTTGTTCATCATTGTTTTCCATTTTGTAGGATGTTGAAAAAAGAATATAATTTACTCCAATAGTAAATATGATTATCTTTTTCTCTTCAAGGTTCCATCTTCTAGTAAGAATTGCAAATTTCACATTTCTTCATTTTAGGACATGGACTGTAACTGTAACTGAACTGTGCAGTCCAAAATGAAATATTGAGGCCAAATTATTGTGACTAGATTTCGTGTTTCATAAAGTTTTTTCACAAACAAAATTAGCATAATCTCTTAAAGTCAGTTCCACATCCCATATTAGGTTCAGATTTGACAGCAAATTAAAGGATGCATCTCAACTACAGGAGGCTTTTGTTTTTGATTAAACTATTTTTAACTATCTGTATGTGTAACTGAGCCTACACACTGCTGTGTTAACTTCTCTGTACATTTGTATCTTCAAGAAATTTGTCTAATAATGGCTTTTGACAAGTCTTTTCAATAGAACAGGACCACAGTGCTAAGGAAAGTATCCATCCTTACAGATGTTTACCATATCATCAGTTTTCAGAAAATTCCCAACCATCGTATGAATATTTTATAATGATGTTTAGCACTGAGCACTCAACCCAACCTTATAAATGACTATTCTGTATAATTAGAACATTAGTCACTCGGTAAGATTGAGTCTGATGAATTATTCAGAGTTCTGCAGAGTTGCCGGTTGAGGACCGTCTGCGAGGCCTCTGCTTTAAAACTCTCTTGTTAAACTTTAAAGTAAGAGGAACAGTCCAAAGAAAAGAGAAATATTGACATTTTATTGTCATAGAAATAGTATTTGGAAAGGAAGACACAAACAGGCAAGGAAAGCTAAGGCAAAAGATTGCTTGAAGTCCTTAATTAAGAAAAAAAAGTTTAGCTCCTGTTTGATAAGTCTGCCTGGCTTTAATTGTCATCATTTGAGTAAGCGACCAGAGCAGTCATATGATATATTTTATATGCTGTTTGATAAATGGCAACTGACAAACTGAGGTCAAGTGACTCTGCTTTTCCTTAATTTAGGAAGAGTGACATAACGTCTGTGGAGTAAGGAATTGTAAGGCCATTTTAAGCCCTTTCTTATCTGAACCACTTGGTATATTTATTTTCTTTTCTAGAATGCTTGATTGACATATAACTGCTAGAAAACCTGGGCTATTGGGACAGACTAACAAGTTCCCTTTGAGTGAATCCCAATCTACAGGTCAGATCTGTTAACTGTCTCTATATAATATCTCTGACCAGAGGTTTCTATGAAGATCTTTTTCTTCATAGGATACTGCTAGTGCCCCCTTCAAAGGCAAGTTAACACCTTGACTACATTAGGCATAACTATATTCACCTGCATAGGAGCTAGAAACAGGTGAGCACAGAAAAAATACAGCGAGAAACCATTTGAGGCCATAGGAAAGAGGATGTCTCTCTCCTTTTAGCCATAGCCAGCTGAGAAAATACCGAGGCCAGAGTACGGGATAATCATGAGTCCAGTAAGAGGACCTCTTAGTGAGGTACTCAAAGTGGATATTTTCCACCAGTTAAAAATCTAGCTGGGTCACAGAAAGCTTTGCTGTAGTTTGACTTGTGTTTGTTTTGAGAATGTGGGAAAACAATGATACCTATTGTTTTAGTCTGTAAAAAGATTTGGATTTTGGTTACTATGCTGTCCTACTTCATCGTGGTCTGTACATCTGTTGCTGTATATTAGGTCTCTGGAATTGGATTATTACACGGTCTCAGACACCTTATATGGATAAACCTCCTAGAGGAATAAGAGGAAGTATCTAGTCTCCCCATTTATCATGCAGAACACCAGAAAAGATGAGAATTCTAGAAATACGTTAAATATATTTAATGTACTAAACTAGATTAACTTTTATGAAAGAAATGTGAAAGAAGTTAGATAAAAAAATGTGCGAAAGGGATTCTTCTGAAAGCTTGCCAGGGGTTAGCTTTTTTTCTGTAAGAAACTGTACTAATCTTGGAAAACCCCATCAAGAGTTCTCCCAGCAAACTCTTTGAGATACTGATAAAATTTGTGAATTCTGGTTAAAAAGAAAATAATAATAATTATTATTTGTTTCAAAAAGTCATGATTGTGGCTTGTGGCAGATGCATTTCCACCTCTCCCTCTCTCCAGAGGGGAAAAAAAAAATCTGCAGTTGAATATTTTGTAACATGGCATAAATTTCGGAGAGAGAAACCAGATACACCTCAATCAAGTGTTTATGAAACACACCAATTTAGTTTGTGTGGTCGTGACTCCCCCTAGTGATGTCTACACAGTCGACCATATTCTCACACCAAAAGGTTTCTTGAGATGAGTGCCCCATGCCTTTTGTACCCACTGAGCTCCATATAACATGTAGGTCATGCTGTATTATCATATATGTTTTCACCTCACAGGGCTTTAATTCACAGTGGGTCAGATCTGAGGGTATTGGTGCATGTTAGAAAAATTGACAAGGAACTGTCAAGGAATGTGATCCAGAAAGAACAAACTAAGCCCTAAATTCCTGCAAGGCATATATTTTTTCAATATGTAAGTGGTAAATAATTATTACAGCAAAAGTAGAATTAGAATGCCATAATACACAGTATATAAATGGAGAGCTCAATTAAATTGAGCTCTAACACTAGACAATGTTCAGTCACTGAAAAAATCTGTAAATCCTTGATCTGGTTATAAATGCCCTGTACTTGTTATGGATGGGTGTTTTTTCTGTGAATCTGATTTTCTGTTGTCTAGTGAAGTGCAACTAGAGCTGCTTTGTTGGTTGTCAGTACTCTGGGATGTTCCAATGAATAGTAACCTGCAAGCTAATTTGTAGCCCCAGGGAAGGAAAAATAAGAAATTAATTCCTTTATCCTTGATTCCTTCATACCAGATGTGTGACCCTTAATTGCATTCAGAGGATCTTATTCAGAATGAATAGACAAAACATAAAAGGCAGATGTGCCTCAAGAATAATGTAACATTGCAAGAGTTCTGCTGGTGAAATGAGATTCAGTTGCATCCTCTTTACACAAAAACACTGTGTGTCAGGATAAGGTCACTTTGTCAGTTTAACTTCAATTTCTGAATTGTATGAAAACAATGGCAATGTTTTCTATAATCTCAGTTGTAAGAGCTCATTTTTTTATCAATCGCTATCAAATTAAAGTAGAAGGCTAGATCAATCAAGTATTCTCTAGCGAATTATAACACAACACCCCGAGTGGTACTTTAGGACAAAAGAACTTGGCCACAGAGAGCAATGTTATAAATATGGACACCAGATAAGTGATTAAGGTTAGAATATTAAATAGTCTTATTGTTCCTGCACTGCATTTCTCCTTATCTCCACCTTGAGGAAGGTTTTACACTAAATCTGTTTAAAGGATAATCAATATTCTTTCAACTCTAAAATAGAATGAGTCATCAGGACCTTTTTCAGGTGAGGAGCATTGTATTCTTTATGTAAGGTTGTGAAATGAGAACACTATGAAATAACGTATTCATCACCCCCCAAATAATACATATATTAATATACATATTCTAATGCCTCATAGAAATGAATGTTTTGAGTTCACTTATTTTAGAAAATCATTTACAGTTCTCTTTGGGAAGAGGTAAGCAAACCTGAAAAAAACAGAGCCCAATAAGTTAAAGTTCAGCGGAGGCAGCTCAGTTCATATGCTCAGCCTGAATTTACAAATCACATATTGATCCAAGGATCTAGTAATGAACATGTAATAGATACATTAATTTTATTTTGGTACAGATTTTACTTGGAATTTTATTCTCTGATTGTCAGTGTTTCTTTCCTCCTTCAATTTGCACAAGTAAGAAAGGATTCTATTCATTTAGTTTTGGCTACCTTGTCATAATTTAAAGCACAAACTATATGTATATATCTGTATATACACATATATGTGTATAATGTATATATTAATTAACTAAAGTTTCATATCTGTCTGAAATTGAATGTATGCAGGCAAAATATTCTCCATTTTCAAAATTTGCCACTATTTTCAGATAATGGATGCATATGTGAGTTCTGTAGCATGAAGAAAACTCTGGGAAATTTGGGAATGGAGTCAGAAATTCCTGAGCTACCAGACCTGCTCACAGAACAGTCTTTCAGGAATTTTGTCTTGTTTTGGGGATTTTTTTTTTGGAACTTTAAGTTGTCGTTGTTTTCACTGTAGCAAATAGGCAAGGTCTAGCTTCATTTCATTTTGACTTTATTCAAGGATTTTTACATCCTTACAATCTTAGAAGAGAGAGCTGTGTTTTTGTCAACATGAAAAGCAAAGCAGCCTTTGATGGGGCACATCTATAAATTTACCAAAGTAACAACAGAAATTTCAGATTGTTGAAGTGGAGGGGAAAGGACACAAAAATGACAATGTAGAAATGGACATAGCTACAAACCTGAAAAGTTCTGGCTGATGCAGAGGGACTTCAAAAGTCTTCAAGCATTATGAAGGTCTGAACCTTTCCAAGCTAAACAGATAAATCTGGTGTCTATGAACTAGTGCTATGAGCTGTCATGAAGGAAAGGCGATAGAACAGGGCAATTGTGTTTGCAATTTATTCTGGTTTTGATGGCTCACTTATTTCTATCTTACTTTGCTGTTTACTAAAGTAAATGTTGGGAGAAGATGGTAAAGTTCAAATAGGAGGTATATTCAATGCAAACAGAGAGACTTTAATTCTTCAGCCATACTGCTTAAAAAATGAGCAGAGTGAAATTGCTTTTGAACTGAGTATATAAATTCTTTCTGTAAAACATTAAAAGAAGTATTTCTATCATAGCTCTGTGTGAAAGAGAGTAGTCCAGAGTTAACTGAACTACACTGCGTATACCCAACAAGAGATTACAAAGGTATGAGGAAAGGTCAAAGTCTCTGGAAATCGGTGATGCATCCTAATTCTATAGTATTTCCACTAAGTACATTTTTATGGACATATTTTAGTTGTTTTATTACTAGAATAAATCTGAATTAGCAGGAATGAAACTAGGAGCAGAACAATTACTCTATTAATTTTTGTCACTCCTCCTAAATTTTAAAATGATCACAAGTTCCCATCCTATCCTTTTTTTCATTAAAATCATGCCCTAAATGCCCCATTATTTTTTATTTTTAAGTATTTTTAGGTGTAGAGCAGAGAGAAAGTGTTCTTATTGTTAATGTCTTTATTTGTATCTTGGTTCTAGATTAGCCATCAAATGTTTTTGGATAGTTGACTTACCAGTAACATCAGTAATAAATAATCAGGCCTCTCCCTCTCCCTCTCTCTCTCCCTCTATGTTATGTTATGTTATGTTATGTTATGTTATGTTATGTTATGTTATGTTATGTTATGTTATGTTATGTTATGTTATGTTATGTTATGTTATGTTATGTTATGTTATGTTATGTTATGTTATGTTATGTTATGTTATGTTATGTTATGTTATGTTATGTTATGTTAGCATATATGAAATAAATCTCTCCATTACAAGGGTCAATGTGGAAGATTTTTTTCTGGTGCACACAGAGTCTTATCTTTCACTCTTTGCAGTTATCTTTGATCCTTTTTGTATGGGCCAATAAAACCTTTGCATTGAAGAACATGTATGGAAAGTTTACTTAAATAGAGGGAAAAATCTGATTCAAATATCAATGCCAGATTGCCCAAACCAAGTCATATATTTCTTGCTATTTTCTTTTATCATGCGTATATTTTGTAGATATGGCACAAGATTCTATAACCAGCCTGTTCTTATTTTACATTAAGGGAATAGGAAAAGGAAGAAAAAGTTTAATCTCTGCTTTGGTCACACAACCAGTGATGGGAAAAGCCTCAAATAAAATTAAAGTGCCCTGACTTTAATCTTTGTTTAATTTCTGTTTATGAGATTATTTGGCAAGGATTAGAAATTATTACGGCAACAGTCAAAAAGAGAAGAGAGAGCCTTTTGCTTTTTTCAAATTATTCTCTTCAGAGAAAGGTGAAACCTTCTTGAAAAAAAAAAGGACATGAAAGTGGGTGGCGTATACATTAGGGAATGTGATTCACTGGGAAAAAAATATATATTTGTCTACATCATGTGATATTAAGATTTTTTTTTAAGAAAACTAAGGGATAAATGTATAAATGAAGCCTTCATCAGATGCATAAAGGTTATTTAGAATTGGAAGTGTCTTTGCCACTAAAGAGTGGCAAAGTAGTTTTTGCTTCTTCCAGTAGTACTACAGACATAAAGTGAACTCATTCTCAGGAATTGTGTCAGTGGTAGCTGATCCAGATTCAAATAAGAACTATCCGTTTTTAATGGATAGTACAGTGAAGCCAAGTGATACACCACTCTTTGCACGCACCTGGCTGCAGAAACAGAATGCCTTAGCCTCAATGGTTGGAAAGTAAAATTAGGTTTGAGATATGTTTTTGTACTTGTAGTACACTTGTGTCTATATGGGTCTAGGGAAAACTGATAATACAGTGTATGTTCACAGAGGTGTCATGAAAATTTTTTAATTTCAAGAGGAAATGAAGAATCCTTACTTGCTACATGTAGAAGATATCTTACTTGAGTGTTATATACAATTGCTACTATCTCTTATTCTCCCAAGTGGTTCTGTCCTCTGCATAGCATCAAAATATTTGAATATCAAAAAAGATACTTATTATCACTACTATTTCTTGCATATATCCACCACAAGTAACTATTTTTTCTTTTTTTTCCCAAACTGGGTTAAAATTATAGGTTGATCTATAGTCCTAGCTAGATCCTTGACATTATCATGTTTTTGCAGTTCTACATCCAACTAGCACCTTCCATGGTTCACCATAAATCTACCATTATAGTAGCTCATTTCCATATTTATATTGTAACCTGACGCTTTTTATTGATAGATAATTAAACCCTTCTGTTGTCATTCTATTCCCATGACTACAGAAACTTTTCAGCAATTTCAGAAATTCTCTTTCCTTCATATCATCACCTAAGCAACATGTTTAATGTTTGAAATTTTATTGTTGCTATTTTCTAAATGACTCCATTGTAACATAAAATATTTGTTTTCATTATTTGTGTCAGCCAAATGTTGTCAGACATCCATATAATGGATGCATCATCCTCAGTCTGCCATATACATTCTACCTTATTAGTAACTACATTCATGATGCCTTGTAAGATTGTCCCTACAAGAACATACTGATTGTTCACATTACTTGACCTAGGTCATCTAGTAAAGCACTGATAATGTTTATTCAGCATGATGTGCAGTTTCTTTACATATACATATATAATATATATATATCCCAAACCTGTTTATTCATGACATAAACAGTGGAATGCAAGTGTTCTGAAATACTGTTTAAAATGCATCAGTTCAGAATCAATCATATTCTGCAACATATTGTTTTGAATGCTATCTTTATATTTTGTCTTTCCTGTAATTGCTTTAAAGAAATGGATCTGGGTTTTAACTTTGAGTTTTGGAAACACTGTTCAAGGTGTTGCAAGTTTCCAGATAGTTCTAAAAGATATACCTTTTTTTGATGAAAGAATATCTCTTACATTACTGGGACTGAAACAAAATGGACTGGCTTGTTCATTTGTTTGTTTTAATACAGAAATCTGAGAGCACAGGGAAAGCAGTGATTTTATGGCTTCAGCCTCCAGGTTTGATTCTTGTACTGAAATATTATTGTTTCTTCTCATAGAGCCCATTTCAGTCACACCATAGAATAGTATTTCATCTTGCTCTAAGTTATTGCTAGGAGTCAGTGTTTTGTTATGTCAAATACTGCTGAGGTTCTGCAAGCACCATATCCTTTTTAGCATCAAGGAGGTGCTTGATATTTAGCATCAGAACAACACAAAACTCTATCAGAATCCAGCTTGTTTTAAAATAAGATGCTGTATAGAAAATGTTGATAGGTGGTTTCATTCATGAATATAATTTATATACTAGATAGAATAAATAAATAGCACTGAATATCTACATGAATATGATGTGACTCTTTAAGTTCTAAGAAAACCATGAGAAATGTGGTTCATCAAATTAAGAACTCCATGTCTTTGATCATAGTTTAAATAGGTTTATGATATTATACATTTACTACATAGTTTTGTTCCTAAGATGGCATATTTATTGACCAATAAGGCATCCTTTTTATTTGGTGCATCTCTGTCCTTTTATAAGTATGAAGTGTTGCAATTTGAAAGCCGTAGTGGTAGTGGTGGCGGGGGAAAGGAGATATCAAATCAGTATCAGATTCGCAAACAGTCTGTGGACTGTAGGTCCGATTGCCTTCCTAGGAGCGAATCAAGCTCCCAAACAGTGTGATCAACTATAAGCTCGAGTCTGGCAGTATAGGATCATGAACAGTCCATGGACCGTAGGTCCGATCGCCTCCCCCCAAACAAGTAGCCAAGTTCACAAACAGTATGATTTATTCAAATGCAACATTTACAAAGCAGGTTTCAGATGTCAGTACAGGAAATTCTCTACTACAGTGTGGGGTTTTTAGCTAGCTCTGATGTACAAATGTGCAATCATCACTCACCCCAGAAGATCGGAGAGGGCTCTCAGTCTCGAGTCTCCTCAGGCAGCGACCCAGCCCGAGGAGAGGAAAGGGGCATCAGTGCATCAACCAATCCAGAATTTAAGATGGAATCTTCCCTCTCACTTCGTAGTCTCCTCAGTCAGCGCGCCAGTCCGAGGGCAGGAAAGGGGGATCAGCCCACCTACTGACCCAAGAGTTAGGATGGATTCTTCCCCTCTCCTTTTCATCCTTAGTTCACCTTTTATACTTTTCTTTACATTCAGGTGGACTAGAGTCATCCTTAATATTGT
>NW_010582647.1:357481-441739 GCF_000705375.1 Tinamus guttatus | reverse complement strand
CATTAGACAGCCACTGTGTGGCTTATCAGCAGCCCAGCACGGGGAGTGCATCAGAGTTTGGCCACGGTGTCTTCACTCCGCTCCATCCTCCATTACTCCCCTTTGCAGCTGCGAGGAGGGCAGGTTGTGCTGCTCAGGGAACAGTGGAGGAGCTGAGTCCGTGCATACCAACCATCCTGGAAGTGGCACCTGTATTATCACTCCAAGCAAGCTTCTGTAATGCCCAAACTTCTGTTAAACCCTAGTTTTCCTCTCAGTTCCTGCTTTCAAACAATTCTTTCACATTATGTAACCCAAATTACAAATAAGCATTTGTTCATTTTTGAGGGGTGAATTTCTTGATCTGCATGGTTCTTCGAGTGTGTTTCTTCTGTAGGGTGCCATCCTGAATTCCACCACTTTCTTCCAGGTCCAAGGACACAACGT
Organism: Tinamus guttatus; assembly: GCF_000705375.1. Next base: position 441,313 of record NW_010582647.1, on the reverse strand, counting down.
GTATGATTATATTTTGCACATTTATCTACAGTAAGGTCATAGGGTAAACTTGATCTTGCAGCTTCCAAAATGTACAACTAAGAACATAAGTAACACAGGTTTCCCTTCAGTGAAAGCTAGGAGCCTAGCTTAAAGAAAATATTCCTGATATATTGCAAACTCTGATAAACAAGATGTAGCAATTAAATCAAGAATTACTTCATCAACAGGTAGGAGATGGTGGGCAATCTGTTCTGTGACTTTTCCTTGAGTTGCATGTAGATATAGTCTGCTCTGTTACCAGAAATAAATCAAAACCATATGCTTTTCTGTATGGATTTTAAGGCTGGCATGTAGAGCAGCTGATGGACATATGTGAACAGCTGAGGCTAGGGGAGGAGGGGAATGGTTTTTGTGAGGGCAGTGGAACAATATTTGACTCTCTAACTAGTATTTCAAATTTATTTATTTATTTATTTATTTATTTTAGAATTTCTATTACCATGGGCTCCTGTGACCTTTTTTGTGATGTCAGTGCCCTCTCTGGTTCTACACTATGTATCCTTTAAATATATAATTTTGCTGTGTCTGTGTAACTTCAGCTCATTCATTCATTTTCTACAATTCCACTGATTCAATCAGGATAATTATGTTCATTGATCCCATGATTTATTTTCATTCCCCATAATTTTCTCTTGAAATATTAATTTGGAGGTCGTTATTTCTGCCGTACTTGAGCACTATGAGTTTACTTCTTTTTTTTTTTTTTTTCCTTTTTCTGTGTTGTTACTGCACCATGGTTTCCTTCTAACTTTGTTTATATGCAATTCCTGCTAGCTTACTGACTTGCAAACAGTGGGCATATTTTTAGCGGATCATATGTTTTTCTTTCCATGAATGTTTACTGACAACTTGCAGATTCCTCTCATAGTCTTACTAAATATTTATTAATTACTAATCAGTGTAAAAGTTGTGTGTGGTACAAAGCACACGTCAACACCAGAATACGGAAAGGCACCTCAGATTTTTCTATTGTATGATGTCAGCAACTGTGTCACACATTAATTTCTAGTTCCAGCAAAATGTAATAAGGACTGTATGCTTCTTCGGGTATTTTTATCTCTTTTCGGTTTCTCATACAGAAAAGTGACCATGAAAGTTTTTACAGTATCTATTTTGATTTTTTTGAGAGAGTGGTTCATGAAAATGAAGAATTTATTTATGGTTCATCTCCCTTTTAAAAGTGGACTCTATGGCACAGATATTTCTTTTTCTCTACTATAACCTGATTACACACATTTTTTATTAGTGTGATCTATCAGTAATAGTTGTAAGACATTCAAGTAGTTATTTTGTTTTAAAAAGTATGGTTTGTTTATTTTTGAATACAGTTGATAAACCAACCCATTCTGATCTAAGATGACTGCATTAAAATGCATCCCTTCAGAGCAATATATTTTGCTGGCACAGCTGGATATTTGGTAACCCAGGGAGTGGAAAAAATATATTTGTTTGAAGTTAATGTTTGTCTGGTATTATAGCAAAGAAAAAAACTATAAAATATATTTCAGAATTGTTTGGGTTACATGTATGGTTACATTAAAAAATTGAACAAATATTTCCAGAACAAAGTTCTGTCTAGGAGATGCATTTTCCTTCTTTTGCTTTGTTTGTTCTTCCAATCAACAGAAAAAAAGTGGATTTAGCTCTTCCAGTATAAAGCAGAGATGTCTGAGGAAGTTCTCAGGTCCTGGAGCTGAGGAGTGCTGAGGTCCACAGTGTGTACAGCCTTACCACAAATGGGAGATAATTCTCTATGGATGCTTTCCTCTTCCCAGTCCATGAACCTGTCAAGGTAAAGGTCTGTCCAGAAATAGCTTTTTGATGTCACATGCCTTTTGATGTGCATTTATGAAACAAAAGTTGATCCTCCCAAGAACCATGCGATTTAATTTATTTAATGGGCACTACCGGTATTGAAGAGACAAGTCTCAGGAGGAAATCTGTAGTGTTTAAAATATTGGATGCCAGCACATCTCTCTTCTCCTCTGGACATTGCTCTACCAGAAGCTATTTGTATCTGAGGAATTCTAAATAGTTTTAAAAGTCTGCAGCAGTTTCTGGGAAGAGCATGATGCTCCCTTTTCTCCCCGTTCTGTAACCCTTCACATAAACGTAATTGAATTAGTCTACATCAAGCAGCTACCAATGGTAAAAACAATGCATTAAAAAAATCACCTAAAAATAATGTTTTTCAACCAGCTGTTAAGTCAAGTAATGTATTTGTTTTATTGCACATTTGCATAATAGGGCAAACTAGAAACTCTCTGTAACAGATGTGCTGGTGGCAGGGAGATTTGATTACTGGCTCCTGTTATTAATCACTAGAAAAATCCTAAATGATTTGTTTCTACAGTTTGATCAATTTACATTAGAGCACTTGCATTTATGCACAAAATGTGGAGATAAAACATCTGTTCGCACCTTTATGGCAGCGCTGACTTTTTTATAGGGCTGAAGTTTTATGTCGAGCAAGACACAAGAGACTGACAACTTTTGAAAGAAAAGATTCCACTATTTCTAATGAGAGTAATTCAGAGTTGGCAGACATTTCATGTTGGCTGTAATACCTACACTGTGCTTATTCCGACCTGACAAAACAGGAAAAAAATATTTGATTTTCCAAAGATTTCTCAACATTTGGGCTAATTAAACTAGAGATGCTTTCATGGCAGTCCTTTCTTTTTACAAGCAATTTTAGATAGTGCTGGGAAATGATAACGTATATTTCTGTCATTAAAGATCTAGAATTTCATTCCGAGTGTCTTCTAATTTGAAAATTGACTTTTTATAAATTCTTAACTGTAATTTGCTTTAGCATTTTATTTGATTACACACATTTTAAATGTCATGCTTATATATAAAAAAAGCGTATATATAAAAAATGCAAAATGCATGTTTTTCAGTTCTTCCCAATTAAATATGATAAATGCATGTCATATGAGTGTTTCAGCTATAAGTTAGAATAACAAATACTGACTTTTATAAAGTAAATGAATGCTTTAATAGCTCCTAAGGAAGCAAAAGGATACATGTGCATAGTAACAGATATTCAGCCTAGGAAATGTAGTATCTGCGTACTTTAATATATTCAGAAAAGCACTGTAAACTTTCTTTCTGCCTATGGGTTATATCTGTAAGACATTTCTAATAATATTTTTTAGGCTTCTGAGTTACTAGCCTCACTTGCATTGCTAGCTATTTCCTTGGGATAGGTCAAATCGTAGATGGAGCAAGTCTTAGCTGACAAAAAAAAGGCTGCATTATCAATTGTACACTGCATCCTTTCAGCCATCCTTTCAGCCATCAGAGATTTGTCATGTTCGCGTTCAGAAAGGAACACGGATGAGGTACGCTCTTGTCATGTCATTTCCAGAGTACCGAGTCAAGCCTGAGATGTAGCTATGTTTCTAACTTCATAGGGTTTCCAAGATCAAAGCAAAAAGACTTACTGTCAGTTCCTCGTGTTCTTTGGTCCTGGAGGAAGTCCTAGGTGGCATATTGTATTTATTGCTCTCTCACTATGTAGGTGCTCTGTTGCATATGTTTATGCAGACTTCAGGGAGGTTCTGAAGGTTGGTTACCTCAGAAGCAGCACGTGGGATGGTGTTGCAGCCTAAGGATTCAAGTGCCAGCTGACTCCATTTGAAACATATGCTATAAGCCAGCAGGGAAAAGCTAAACTGCCCAGGATTTAATAGCTGCAAATGCAGGGCTAGGAATTATACTGAAGTCTCCTGTTATACTGATGATCCCTATCCATGGAGGAGACCTGAGCAAGGGATTTACAGTTCTTCTCCAGGGCATCAGTGCCTAAAGATCCAATCAGTATTTTGAGGTCTTATGCACTATGCAAGCCAACCAGGTGCAAATGACAGATAGGAGGGCTAATAATAATACTCTTGTTTCAGAATAAAGGATTTCAGACATTTTGGTAACATTAGCATTTTAATAGGTTACACAAATTTTAGAATATCACACTTCAATAAAAAAAGAATGTGTGAAATGTATATTTTATGCTTGTTAAATATGGTAGATATTTGGCCCCATAATGTTGGTATGTTTCAACTGTAAGTTAGAAATACCGTGTATGTTATACCTATGCACATACATATACTTTCATACATACTTACCTGTGATAAATGATAAAATAGTTTTATCTTCCTTTTTAAAATTTTATTGAAGAAGTGCTTTTACAATGAAATTTTAGTTGCAGTTCTTAATTATAAGGGTAAGTATTCAGTAAGTGCACATTTCTTTCACAGAATCTAAAAGAGGAATAAACGTTGTCAAACATCCGCAGTTTTATCAAGCATTAAAAATGCACTTCCAAGAGACACAAATTTCCCTTTGAAGTTGTATCACAGTTTATAACTTTTGCAAACTACTCTCTCAGTTTTCTGAAAAAAAACCCTCATATGGTAGCAGATGGAAATACAAAAAAAAGGCTTATAAGTCAGGATTATGAGTGGTTCAGTGATTCCAATGTTAGCTAAAGGACAAAAAGGAAAAAAAAAAAAAAAAACAGAGAGAGAGAGAGAGGAAAAGGATAATACAATCCAGACAACAAATTTAACTCTATTACAGATACAGACCCATCTCCAAAGTCATTAACGCAGTTGCCTGAGGTGTCTGCCAAGGAACCAGATGTCACTCTTCCATAACTTAGCATCTGATGATTGCCGTTTAATCTGAAGAAGGAAACATTGTGCTTAGATGCAACAAATATAAAACCTAACCTCAGTGGGATTTTCGGTTAATTTTATAAAATCCTAAAATGTGAATTTGCAAGACCACCTATATGCTCAGGGCATTTCTTGCATTCTCTCCAAATGTCAACATTATTTTTTTGGAGAAAAATTATTTGGAGAACAATTCAGAGATTTTAAGCTCAGAAGAAATGAGTGTGATCATTTGCTTTGATCACCTTCAAAACACAGGCCACTGAATGTAAATGATTAATTCCTTTGTTGAAGGGAAAGGCTGTTATTTGCCATGCAAACTGAGAAGAATAAAACAGTTTTATGAAATATTTTTGTGTAAATACAATGTACAAGTTAGAATATTTTTGCAATATTTTTGCGCTTAAATGAACAGAATTAAAACAGATTGCTTCTAAAAGTGTCAGGAAGAGTAAGAAGAAGAAAAGGAAAAAGAAAAAGAAGAAGGAAAGGAAAAAGCGCTGACTCTACATGACCCTTCTCCCCAAAAATAAATGCCCTGTTTATTCTTAAATCCAGATATCTTTATATTATATAGTACATTTAAAATATTTTATTTTTAATCTCTGAGTAAACCAACTTATTTTTTCTGAAACAAAGTACAAATGTGACTGTAGAGCTTTGCTCCAGGTACTGCTCCCTCTAGAGTATTGAACAAAATTTGTACCAGCTTTGGTTCTCTTTTATCCATTGACACTCCCTCAGGTTTTCACATTACATCCTGAAAACATGCAGCATATCCTCTTGGGGGCATGCTATAATACCACCAACGCAAGTGACAAATATCCTCTATTACTCATTCAATAAGAAAGAACTTAGGGCATTTCTACCTTAAGTTACCAGAGCTTCTTATAATTGTGCGGGTCTTGAGGTATCTGAGAAGAAATAGGACCCTGTTGCTTTGCATTCCGAAATCAAAATCTAGTCTCCAAATTGGCCATAACATTAATAAAAAATAGGTAACCAAATCCAATACAAAGGCAGGGAAACAGATATCAGCTCTATTTTTTTTCTCTTTTCTCCCTAACTTTGAGGGCACAGCAGTATCCAGTATAACCTGGGCTCCTGCAGCCCTAGATTCCCAAAAAGAACATAATTCTAATCCATATAAAAGAATTAAAAGAACCAACTATACAAAAGGAAAGGCAAAAGGTATTGGCTGATATCAAGAAGAAGGCTGGTGTCATCTGAAGCCAAGGATTTGTATTCTTTATTCTTCTACCGATGAGTCTTCTAACTATAAGATAAGGTTAGGGTTTAGGATTAGTGTGTGGGGTGAATGCCAATCTGACTAGTTTATTGCTTAGCTGCTGTACAATCCTCTGGTATAGGAAGATATTTGGTATTGATTGGTACCAAGAACTTCAGTCACTCTTTTTAACGGTGACATATATCGTCTGTTTATACCTAAAGTTAAGACAAGGGCAAGCCGGCAAGAATAGGGCATGTGCTCATTCAAACCAAGGACTTATTTTCCCTCTCTTGTTTGGAATTCTTGCTATAGTTCAAACTGGAAAAAATATGAAGGCAACTTTCTAAGCCCCCAATTTTTCTGGGTGTTCAAGGACTCAAAAAATCAGAGGAAGAATTCAAGAGGTTGTGACCAGGATCTTATTTAAATTTTTTTAAAAATATGTAAAATATTATGTTTTAAAGGTAAATATTCTTCAGCTGGATGTCGCAAAATCATTGACTCTCTGACATTGTTCAGGCTTAGAAACAATTTACTCTATTAATTCTATGTTCTTATTTGTAATTATTCTTAGGTGTCACAATACATGTTTAAAACCAGCGTAGTCACCACAATTTTAAAATTAACTCTACTTTCTTGGCATTTACACTTCCTTTTTTAGCTCAAATGCAATTAATCAGATTTCATTTACTGTCAGAAAGGAAGGGTTGTGACTTATAATGGTTCTGAAATGGCAATACCACTTGGTGTTTATACCACTTGGTGTTTTTTAATATTGCACCCTTTATCATAACTGTAACAGTAGTTGATAGTAACAATTAAATTTTCAAATGTGCAGTAGTTCTTTTTCTCTGTTTGCATATCAGAAGCTTTTTGACTAAAAGGCAGCAATAGATTTGCCTTTTCTTCCTCTGCAATTGATGAATATTTTATCTGTATTATTCAATTATCTTTGTTCAATTTTTTTTTGAAGCAGCTATTTCTCAGGCCGAGAGCTTCTGTGGTTGATCATTGCCCAGGGGTAATTGTTTTGTTGTGGAAAACTGAAATATGTGCTTAGTTGTTTTGGAACTTGGTGAGAACAGAGAAGAAGAGGTAGGGGAAGAGGAAAGGAAAGCAATCGTTTCCAGTTTTCCATTTTAAAATAAGTAGTATGTGCTGTTTTTGTAAATAACCCCACATATACAGGGACAGATGTATTATTCAAACTTTGTAGGTCCCCCACCTGTGGATGGACTGATATCCTATGCAATTATTAAGCACTTTTAACTGTTTTCTTCTCTTATGCATAATGGAGAACACATTCTCCATTCAGCCTCTTTCTGATCTGACCGAAGAGACTTCTTGTTATCTATTAGCTCATAATAGCAAAATCTAGTTCTTTATTTCACACTAATCAGATCTTAGAGCCTGAGACAAGAGATGTCCCCATCCATTGAGTGTTGAACTACTCAGAATTAGGATATCACATTGACAGGGGACAACCGTACTCAGAGTTTTTTAGTGGATATGTGAGGCAGCTCTTTCCTCAAAATGCAGTTTACAGTGACCATCTTCTGATGGGTACTCATCTATTATGCAGACTAATTCAGCATAGAAGGATGGTGTACAGAGAAAGATATATGTGATTTTTATTTATTTATTTATTTATTTATTTATGGGTGCAATGCATCTGATCGGCTATATGACTTCATTGCTATTTGTCATTTTGCGGTAAGGAAAAGGCAACTCTTGAAGCTTTAAAGAACCCACAGTAGTTACATATAGGTTGTCTCCTTGCTTGTTAGTAACTCCATAGGGTGAGAATATGACACGTTTTAAGTGTTTTTTCACTTGTTACCCTGTGGTTAAGTATCTTGCAGTTCATATTTTTTCCTTTAAAATACTGAAAGTCAATTATGTAAAGAAGAGGGAAGTAGAGGTTCTGGGAAAGCACGAGATGCTACTGCAAAAGAAAACAGAGTAGTATGGAATAATCTGAATCCCTGAATTTACTGAAGCCATCTTTCTTAGCAGACTACTGATATGATATAGTTACCTACTGTGAATGCATCATGAACCTCTATTCTATTCTAACTTGATGCTGCAGGATTTAAGCATGCACAGAAATCATAATGACTAAATATCAGTGGCTAAACTGTGCCTGTGAAATATATGCACATATGTGAATAGGGAATTGTGGTAAAGCCATGCATATGCATGAACCAGATGAATAATTGCATGTGCAGGCTACCGCCAGTGCGTGAAATTACCTGTTTTGCAAGTGTAAATTAGTGTTTTGCATGCCCATTTACCTGTTTGCTGTCCTTACATTTTGTGTGTTCAAGTTAGCTGCCTGTGTTTGATAATTTGGGCCCTAAGGATAAAAACAAAAGAATAAAAGGAAAAACTAAATATTAATGTTGAGAAGAAGTAAAAATGAAAAATGCATTCATTCTTATACTACAGCTGTAATATTATAACACTGAATATTTACAAAACATAATTAGATCATACCTTCATGCTATCCTCCAGAATATATATGTATGCGCAGTTAGTGAATTGCATGTTTGTGATTAAAAGTTGCAATAAGATTAGCAGTTTTATGTTTTGTCCTAAAGTGTTAAAAATATATTTAATTTAGAACAAAGTGAATTCAAAAGAACTCTTGCATTAAGATGGCTGAGGTTAAAAAATCTATGAAGACTGAGAAATAAGGCATGATATAAAACACATTATCTTCAAAATGCGGTGCAATTCCAACATAATTTATAATCCCCAAGTCTGCTTTGTGTTGACCCCACAATTTATCTATGACATGTAAGGCGCTGATAGCACTCATGCAGTTAAATTCCATTCTCCACAGTATTACAGGAGTCGGCATTTCCAGAGTAGAAAAAATATTAATTTCTAGTTTCATTCACTTTGCTTGGCCAGATATCAAAGCATTAATGCTACCACCTGATCTGCAAGCAACTATTTATTATTCTCTCCAGGATCACAGCATCCAACCTTTTCCAGTTCTCTTAGTCTTTGAAGCTATAATAAACCACGGAACGAATTTTATTTGGATGTAAAGACTGTTCCATAGAAAACTGCAAATTAAAGCAACAAGCTCCAGATTTAAACAATGAGCTGTGATGAGCAACACTCACCTCTCGTTTTTCCTATTGAAGAACTTGGGAAAATTGTCCCCTGCAGATCCTAGTTTTAGATATTCAGAATAGCAAATTAATGGATCCTGAGACAGAATTTCTTGAACTACTTACCCAATGAACATATTAACAATAACTTACATCAGTGAGTCTTTGATGTCTTTTCTGCATCTCTGCCTGCATATTGACAAAACAAAACAAAACAAAAAAAAAACCACAGAACAGAATTATGTTGCATTATGAGCATGCTCAGCAACCAGGAATTTCGAATACTGTTCAAATTTGTACAAGGTTTACAGACAACCCTCTGAGCAAAATGGACCTTTTCCTCAAACAGCAACATACCCCAAGAGATGAAAATCCATGACAGGAAATGAAAGAAAAAAAAATGTAAAAAAAAAAAAAATGTAAGTTCTCCTCAGGGCTAAAAGATTTGTTAGTGTCCCCCAGACTCTGCTCAGTATTTATTTCTACTTCCTGGCTCTTCCTCCTACCTAAGCAGGAGCTGTTTTTTGGAAACTGTTTAAGGTAGGTTATTGGTATCTCTGTGAACCTCAGTTCTGAGTGCAACCATCCGGCACATTGTCAAGATCCTTTGACTTTTGCATACAACTGACTTGAGACAGAAGGATAAATTCCCCCAAATGCTTGGTACCCTAAGGGTTCCCCATTGCCTGGAGACATAGGATCAAAAATTGATCAATGAGGAGGAGGCAAGAGTCGCTCTCTAGTTTAGTTTGGACACCAAATTGTCTTTGTCTCAGAAGTGATGCAGGAGATGGAGTTTGTGATAGGAAGTCATTCGCAGTAACCATTGGAGATAGATTTCTAGAAATATTGCTAGGAGAAAAGAGAGAGCAGTGCTAGAGAGAGCAAGAGCTGGAGCAAGGCTAGCTGTCTATGGGTTTAATAGTGGCTTATGCAGTTGTCCTTTTTTATATCTTCCCCAGTATCTATGCGTATATCCAATATATATTTCTGACAGTGGCTCATATGACATGAAACCTGGCAAAGTAGATGAAATGTTTTGTGGAAGTCATGTTCATAATGACTCTTCTTGGTGAAATGACCCTCTCTGTATTGATGTATGGTATCAATTGAGCCATCCATGTATGTTTAACAGAATAATACAACTATTTCTTATCGTTTTATTGTCTATTTAATAATAAAATAGAATTGAGCATAGTCAAGCTTTGAAATCTGAAAATACAGTAAATCTGTACCAAAGAGTTATTTTGTCTCAATGATTTCTTATTAACTTCCTTTTTTAAGACGAGAAAATGATTGGTAATGTACTAACTTGAATATCAAAATGTAGAGAGCAGACAAGCCCTCACAAAAGTTGATAACCTCCTGTTACCACTTTATTTATTTTAGTGTATCAAATGCCTGCCTCAACCACCTAATCCCAGAGTTTTTTCTAGAGTAGGATTCATGCTTTCCTACTTTAGCGTTCTTTTGCTTTCTGCAGTACAGCAGAAGAGGGTCTGAATGCTTTGGTCTCTGCTGTTGTTTCATTTGTATGATATATATTGCACCTTTAAATGACCTCTGTACTGTCAAGGTTTCACAAATCTTGATTTGAGCTACGTGATCCACAAAAGTATCTGAAACAATAACTTTTTTTAGTTGCAACAAATATTAGATTTAATGAGTACAGTGCACCTAAAATGATACACTGAATCAGTATGAAGCCTCAAATAATGATTTCTGTTGGCACTATAAAAGGAATGTAATTTTTCTTGTTGAAATACCATTTTTCAGTTACTGCATGACTGATGTGGTAATTATGCCCTACACCTGGGATTTAAATCCAATCCTACAAGCCCATTTTCTGTTTGCAAGCTGTCAGACTGATGCATAGGCTTTGTTCTTATCTGGCAGTAGGCAAGGAATCGGTAATTCAGAAACAACAAAGCCTCTGATGGGTCATCATGTAATCTGCACTGAAAATTGCAATCTGTAATGAGATTGAAAACACAGATGAGGTGACTAAAATTGATTATCCACCATATCTGAAATTTTCAATTTTATTGCACAAATATGATCAAACTGGTCCACAAGTTTAGGGATTTGCTGAGAAAGAATAAAAATCACTTTTAAATTAGGTGAAAAGGAGATAAGTTATTTAAATGCAAATGATTTGTTTTACAGCAATGTGATTCATCTCCAAGGTGATTCACATGTTTACATTTCCTTTTCCATTTTGTCATATGGTATGTCTTCTTCCTTAGTTAGGAATAGCATAAGATTCTTCATTGTCTTAAGACAAAAATAAGTTCAAAAATGAAAAGAAGAAAAATACTAAGTTAGTTAAATTTTATCTTATGGTATGTGCTGGTAGCTTGGGAAGACATGAGCAAAGCAACCAGAAAAATAAACCTCACCTACCTTGGAAATACATCTGTTACCAATGCTTCCACCTATTTTAGGTCCCTGATCACAAATCACAAGGAAGTACTAAACTTTTTTTTCAGCACTGTAGATCTGTTTTTTGTGCACTGATGGGATTATGACTAGTACTATTTACAGAAATAAATAAGCATTAACATATCCAATAGGATTCGGGCCAAAGACTGTCTTGAAAAAAGGTAAAAGACCTCTGATTTTTCTGAGTGTTCATATCTTGGACATTTAAGTCATAATGTGGATTAGTAGCAAAACTGAACACTTCAAATTTGATTCTGAAAATCAATTGAAATAACGTCAGGGATTTTCTTTGTATTAGAGCCCAAACCTAGCAACTGAGAAAGGACACAAGCAAAAGGTTATGAGTTTTGATTCTCATTATAACCCTGCAAGCTTCGAAAAAACGCTACCAGGAAAATTGATTTAGTTGAAGCTGAATTTGACAATAATATGAAGAAAATGGGAAACACAGTCAATGTACACCTATTTCTTTATGCTTCTGTTACAGCTCTTTTATCAATCCTGTCTCTCTTCTTGTCAATCCTTCAATACTGTCTTTCTTTGTGTACACAAGAGTTTCTAGCAGTTGCTCATCACAATCCTGACTATAACTGGCAAATATTCCTTTGTATCACACAGTCATGTGGAAAACTCACAGGTGAAATAATATGATTCCCATGTTAGCATGAGACTTGAAGCAGATGATGGGAAAACAGGAGGTTTTCAGCAATGCTAGATAAAGAAAACACATCAATAGATGTCACTTTGAAAACAGAAGAGAAGGAATTAAGAGTAATATCATTAGGCAAAAGTGGTCAGTGTTTCCTACAAAGAGATCATAGCCCACTTTGATGCACGAAGACATCACTTGAGGGAATTGTTCAGATTCTGGCATTCCCAGAGAATAAGAGCAACTGTGAAACTTCAGGCTCTAAATATTTTAATAAGGATAATGAAAGAACACAAATTAGAAAGTAAATATATTTTTATTATTCTACTTCGTTATCATCAGTGCTTGAAATGCCTTGTCAGCTGTTAGTCAACATCTATAGGTTCCTCTGAGACACTTGAGGACGTGAGCAATTCTAGCATTAGAGATGCTTGCTCTAGTTTTCTAAAGAGATTCTTTTGGTGTCACAAAGAGAATTTCAGAGTGGTTGGTACAACAAAAATTTCACAAAATATTTTTTGTCATGGTCTTTCACTAGTATATTCTACCTAATAAATGGCCACTGTTGAGTAAATGAAACACTCCAGTGAAGAGCTGGGTATAAAAAGTATTAAAAACATGTATCTCAGATGCCTACTCTAGAAATGGAATTCTAATTATTACTTGGAAAAAATGCCATATTTTGATTCCTGAAATATGATATAATGGAAATCTGTGCTAGTATATGTCTGTCGCGCTTTTGGTTTGTGAGGTAGTGATTAAATTAGATGATAAAAGCTGTTAAAATTTGTCTCAGGTGTTATTTTCGGTAAGTCTTTGGTCTTCCTGTGTTCTCCATCAGGACATCTACATCATTTATATATACTACATCAAACTAATATGGTATGAAAATACTATTATGGTATAAAAATTAATACATTATATGAGATTGTGAAGTGTCATAATAAATGACCATAAATCACTAAATGTTTAGAAACAGACTTCAGAGTGTTAACTCAGATGTTTCTTGCCAAATAGGGAAGGAGTAAACAAGCAGGCATGTTGCCCAAGTTCTTCTAGTTCTTTCATTCACCCCAAAATTCTTACTGTAATTAAATATATAATAGGAGATTTTAGGTACAAATTTTATCCTAAGTAGTTATATTTTCACTTTCAGAATTGCATATCTGATATACAATGGTCATTTCTGAGGATAAGATTTCTTAAATTTTAACTGTAAAGTCATTAATCCTCATTAATCCTTTTATCTTCATGTGATTCAGAGTTTGAATTGAGGGCCATAGACTTTAGTTAATGTTTATAGTGCAGCCTATGGCAGTTTTAGACATATATTTCAACAATAGACATTGAGGAGGCATAAAAACATACATTAAATTTAATTAAACCAAATAGGTATTGCATATGTGATTGATAGATTACTGAGTAAAGAGTAAACTGTAAGATACCAAACAGTTTTTGCAATGAAAAGTATTAGATTTTTACTAATGCACACAAAGTGCCAGATGAGGCAGGCAGAGATTGGAATACATTCCAAAGCTAGTCTAGCCCTAACCTATTGAAGTACCATTAAGTATAATAATCCCAATTCCAAAATATCTCTGGTTATTTAGGTTTTATTTACAAACTAAATAAATCAGCCAAATCAGAGCACCACAGAAAACACAAATACACTTAAAAAAATGTGTAATTCATGTATGTGAAATAAAGAATTGCAGGGGTCCATTAGCATATCAGCTGTTATGCTATTTTAGAATTACAATTTTTGTGATTAATTCATTACCATTCATCCTGGAAGAGTGATAAAAGGATCATCTAAATGACTGTGTCCTAATTAACTTTTGTTTATCCTTATGTTACAGTGCTGCACTTTAGTAATCACTCTTTTCAATAGCCATATATACCCTCAGCTGAACAGTATATAAATAAAAAAAATCAATGTCAAAAGAATATGGAAAAATGATGGGACACCTAATACGAAGGTAAGAAATTAAATACTTGATAGGAAAAGACAAAACATTTTATACACGTTGGAGATTAACTGGCAGCAGGATGAGAATCCGTTGTCAGAAGAAGAGGAATATGTTATGCTAGCATTATTTGGATCTACTAAGTGCTAGAAGTTAATACACAAAGTATAGAAATAAAAACGTATTCATTTCAGACTATGTCAGCACAGACACACACATTTTCTTTCAAAGGTGGTTTCTGACCATGGACAATCAAACTTTGAGACTTTGAAGCAATTTTTTTACTCAAAATTGTAGAGATTTGTTACATTTCTATGTGTAACATTATATATCAGCAATAAAATGGACACAATACATGTCTATTGTTTTCTAGTTAGGCATCAGCAAGTTTTGCATTTGCTTTTGTATCTGGAAAATCTAATCATGAGCAATGTTTTTAAACATTACCTGAATCTTTTAGGGCTCTTTATGCTGTAAAATTGCTCTCAGTACTGCTTTTCTTCCTTCCGTCAAAAACCATAGACAGCTGATCATTGTTTATTTTCCTCTCCTTCTCATAGCATTATGTTGTATTTTTCCAAAATCCAATGTTTTCACTATCCATTAAAACAAAAAAAAAGAAATTGTATGCTTGCCAAAATTCTTAGCACATCTCTGATACAGTAAAAAAAAAAATCAAATTCTTTTGCCCATCTGCTATTTGCAGAACTTGTAATTGACATTTAATTCTAAAGAGTGAATGCAGTAAGTCTGAAATCAGATTAAGAATTCATCGGTTAAGAATGTAACTCCACACTGCAATAAGAAGTTATACTTTGGCAGGAAATGAGCAATATACATGCCTGCATAACAAAGTGAAAGTACTTCTATAAATTATATCAACTATTCCTCACTTGCTAGCTCATAATGCTTAGGTTTATTAGTAATGAATATTAAGAATAGTAAAGAATGCAAAGTTACAGAGGCAACAAATATAAAGGAGGAGCTGTTCTTAAGTGAACTTATAATTCAGGGAGATGAGAAATGAGATGAATTTCAAATCTTTCCATCCAGAAGAAATGAGATGTAGGTATAGATATGAAATACATGAATTTTAATTAAGAGAGAAATTTTAGGGGATAATGTCAAGAACACAAAGGACGATCTTCAGTTCATATGAGTTTGTGACATGAATTTAATTTTGGTGGTGGAATTCTAACCATCTCTAAGATTCTTAAAATCTTTATTTGGAAGTTAAAGACCGCTTGATAATTGCTGGAAGTATGAGTTACAGAACAGGAAAAAAAATAATAGATTTTTACATCATAACTAGGACCATTCAAAATAGATTCTTTATGTATACATATACCCTTATAACTTAGATTTGAAATATATGTTTGTGTTTGCCTGGAAGAACTTGAATAAATTCAATTATTACTTCAGCTTTATGTTTAATCCAGGTGCTAACTGTACTTTGCTATAAATAGGCAGCACTTTAAAACTACTTCTCTTTACGACAAAAAAAAACCCCTAAATTATAAAAACATTTGTTGACATTATGTTGTTGAGCGAGTCAAGAAGAGAGCGAATTAGGCATTGTAAATTCAGACCTCATTTACTAAGATTGCATTTATCTTTGACAGTTCTCAGTGAAAAAAATAGTATTAGTTCAGAAATTTTGAGTAGGTTCAAAAACACTTTAAAGACAAGGAAGATAAAGGTATCGTCCTCAGGAAAACAAAGATGATCATCAGACAATAATAGCTGGCTTACGCAAAATAAGCGATGGAAGCTGTTAAGAAGAGAAAACTTTTCAGAAGTATTAGAACAATACAATCAATGGAGCAAAGATGTAAGATCACCATACATTTTTGCTATTTTACAAAACAGATACAAATGTGAGCAAGATTTTTTTTAAAGTCCTGTGAAGCTATTTTGTACCACACCTGACTCAGTTCTGACCCTTCTAAGTCTGCACTTTAACTGATGTGTCACTGGCGAGTTGATCAAAAATCTGCTCATACAGTTTCAGTGTTGTCAAAATAATTATTTCCTCTTCTGTCTTTTCAGACCCTAAAAATTGTTTCCTAAGCAGACAGCACCCAGTTTTCTACCATTACTGTTAACTGCAACTAAATTTAGAATAAAGTCATGTCTTTTAAATAAATGGGGATCTAGAAGAAAAGCTCAAAGAACACTTTTCTTTAGATCCTTTCATGAAAATTTAGAAGTCTCCTATGAAGCCTTACATTCATTAAAAAATGCATGTGTTTGGATGTGACTTGGAAAGTTGATTTGTTGTGCATCTTACAGCTGAGTAGAACAAATACTGACTAAAAAACAAACAAACAAAGCAAAACAAAAAATCCCCCCACAGACTTCAGGCTTTCAGCTCTCATGTCACCAGTGCCTAGATTTTTTTTCTCGTTTTCTCTCTGTGATCGTGCTGTATAGCATGTTCATTTTCATTACTGTATGAGAGCTGATAAGGATACCTGTCTATGAAACTTTTCTTATATCAAAAATTTAAACACTTTTTACTGAAAACTAGTCTCACTGCAAAAAAAAAAAAAAAAAAAAAAAAAAAAAAAACAAGCAGAGGGATAGGTACTGTCCTTGACACTAACGTTGTGTCAAAATTTCTTTATTCCAGACTATCTGTTGATATAAAAGCTTAGATATGATATGTGTCAGATGTATTTTTGTCTTTTCTAGAATATTTGACAAATTGTCATGTAAATTTATGATTTTCAAAGTTTTTATCCCTCTTACAAAGCAACAAGTCTTAAAAGGAAGCTCTTTCTTGCAGTTTGTATGGATATAATTTGTCAGAGAATTACTATGCTTGAGGGATAGGAAACAGCATTTTATCAGTATCGCATTTTGAAGCATTGGAGAGGAAAGGGAAAAATTGGAGTTCAGAAGGCATGTTTTAGTTATTTATTTTACAGACACTAAGTAGTACTCCGCAATCCATAAACACATTATCGAAAGAGGTAAGGGAACTGATTCTTTTGTCACTCTAATATCATAGTATAATTTTGCTTTTCATTGTTAGAACAGAAAACAGTATTTTTGTAGTTCATTAGTGATTAATCAAGCCCACCATTAAAGAGCTGAGAGCAGATTGGCAGTTTCCTTGCTCTGATGCAGCCTCTAAAATCTTGTGGGTGATTTTATTAAAATATATGTACTTTTTGTAATTTGTCACAGGAGGGTTACCTGAGGTGTCAACACTACATGGCCTTCTCCCTGGCTTCATTTCACTATCAAAGAATAACAATGCCTGCAAAGTACGAGGAGAACATTCCTACAATTTTTCAACTCTGTCACACTCTTTTATGTTTTGTTCATAATGGCAACTGTCTTGCTTGATGTATTTGTATTGATGTTCTCACCTGCTTGTTGTCATTCAGGTGCTAAATGAGGAGAATGAATATGTATAATTCCTTCAAAAGTGCATTTTGAAAGTATAAAATACGCCAGTCGGGCATACTTTATTGTACATCCCAACAGACCCTGATTATTTTGTGACATTGGCATTTAAGTTACACTGCTTGGTTCTTGATACCTCTTGCCAGCTTCCTCAATGCATATGGTTAAGACTGATAATATTAGGGATTTTTTCTAACTATGGACTTAGCAGAGGAATAAGGAATGGAAAAAGTTCCTTCCTTTATCAGTTATTAAAAGAAAATATTATTAGTTTGCTTTACCTACAAGTATTTTTCTAACCCTTTTTATTGCCTAATTAAATGACAAAATTATTGTGTCTTATTCATATGGGAAACCAAACATTCCAGCTTTTATTTCTACATAGGGATTTCATCTGTTTTGTGGTAATTAATTGTTTTGCTTGGTGCCATGAAAATATACTGTGTTAGCAATCCTAGTGTTTGATGTTTAGCTGTTTAATGGTCCCCACAGAAGTCATTATATTTTTCTTTTGTTTTTCTTTTTTTTAACTCCAGCTTTAGTCATTATAACAGGAGGGGTGGACTACTTCCTGAGGTGTTTAGAACAGCAATTCAAAAACAACCCATGAAAAAATAGTCACTATTATTTAATTACTATTATTAGTGACTGCTTTGTTTATTTCTTTTTTTTAATTTTACAGTTTCTCAAGAGGTTAACCTAAGTTTCCGAATATTAAATACCTTTTTATTTATTTATTTATTTATTTATTTATTTATTTATTCTGATGGATGCTCAGTTGGATGTAAAATTCTGTCTGAAACATTTTTAAAGCAAGAAGAATACGTTTTAAATCCTGGCTAACGACTATATACAGAGTTTAGTATGCTTCAAATCTATGGCACTTTTTTCAAAAAAAAATAGCTAACAAACAGTTTATTATGACCACACAAAAATGTCAAGGCAAGCTTTTTCTGATGCAGATTTCTACATTTTACAATATTCGCACTATGTCTTTACTCTCAAATATTTGTCACACAAATGATGTATTTGGTCCCCAGCCACAGTGCATATTATTTCAAGTCAGGGTTACTTCAATACATTGCACCTTAAGCGAAGAAAACCTGTTGAGTGGTAGATTTACATCCATGTACCATCTTTTCCAATTCTTGAGGAGGAACGGCTTCTTCAAGAATAGTATTTCACTTTCCTTTGATGTAGTTAAATGCTTTTACAGTTTGAAACAAGCAAAAAATGCAGATGAAATTATTGAATTACACAGTATTCAAGATATCAGTCCTTCCTTGTCCTTGGTATCAGGTTCCACATATTGTCTCTGATCTAATAGTAGAAGGGAGAAGAAACAATGGCAGGCATAGCTTAATTCTTGTAAGCTCTCCTCTGAATTTGTCCTATAACACTTCAAGAGTTACTGCCCATATACATAATACGAACTGAATAATCAGAAGTAAACCGAGGGAAAGGAATATTCTATTTGATAAGAAATACAACTTTTTTAATATTTTTTTCCTACAGAATTTATCAAGATCCTTATTATCTTCTCTGTACATTTTGTACTTTTTTGGAAAAAGAGTAAGTAGATATACCTCTCATTCAGACTTTTTTTTTCTTTAATGATAGTGCAAAGAACAAAACCAGAGCTAAGTGATTCTAGGGGGGCAACCCCAGTACAGTACATAATAAAGCTGAAAACTCCTTTCTGTCTGCCAGTAGACAGTTATTTCAGGATTAAGCTCAGTCCAAGGCCTGCCTGAGCACATTTCAGGTCAAAGGAAAAGCCCATCTATTAGCACTAATGTGATAGATGAAGAACAGGATTGCAGCATGAGAAAGGATATTTTCCTATTTGGCTTTGTTATTGGCAACTGAGGGAGCGACTTAATGGATTTCTACTAAAGTTACCAAGGTTATGTGTTTTCAA
The DNA here is from genome assembly GCF_000705375.1 of Tinamus guttatus. The sequence goes on along the minus strand of NW_010582647.1, from coordinate 421,846 downwards.
ACTAAAAGAAGGTAGTCAAAAATCTCATCTTGTTTAGTTTATCAAACCAAAGCTTGAGAGGGATTATTACTTATTCATAAATGTATTAGAAGGAAGGAAATCATTGGAAGGAAAAAAAAAAAAACCCTAAGCTAATTGCACAACATTTGGATAAAATACATGCATAAACACAACATGAAGCATTTAGGCTCTGATTTGGAAGACTGTTGCTTTTTATCTGAAGATTTGGAGGGTTTCCAGAAGTGATAGCAGAGAGACAACTCATTTTAATTTGATACATTTCTGAGAAAGAAGAATGCAACCTGCAAGAGTAATGCCCAGTCTGTATGACTGCAGGTATCTCTTTTGGTGTTATGACATTGTATTCCAAACAGCTGTTCACTATTATACTAACATCTTTTCTTATTTTTAGCTGTTTCAGTGTACTTTCTTTTGTTCTCCCCCTAGGTAGATTGTTTGTTTGGTTTCTTTTTTTAGTAACTTTTACTACAATTTTTAGTAATATTTTAGTAATTTTGTTAGTAATTTGCTTGTCTCTAAGAACATGCAGAAAATCTGCTTAATAATCCCAGACTTTATGGACCTGGAATTTAACTGAAAATATTTGTTGTCTTTAAAGAGGAGCTGGACCCTGCCTGTAGAGCTATTGGGAGAACACCTGGCAGAAGGTGCAGAATGCCTTAAATTCACTAAGGTTGGCAGAACTCCATCAAGGCATAGCTAATGCAGGGGGAATAACTTGATAATTTGTGGTAGATGCAGTTCCAGTAAACAGAAATTCAATAATGACAACTTGGCCATGTACTAGTTAAAAATTGAGCAAAGTCAATCATATCAATAATAACTTTAAAACTTTTTTAGAAATTAAAGTCTTCAGGAAGTCTGTTTTCTGATTTCAAAACAAGGTCTGGATGATCTGATTTCTTTCCGTAACTTCCATCCAACTTTCTATCCGTTTCTATTTCACTCCCCTTTTCTGTGTAGTTTGCACAGAGTAATAACTATTACAATAACAGAATAAAGCTGAAGCTTTTCAGCCTGACCACATTCATCTTCAGGAGGTTTTCACACCATGCTGTAAAATGAATTAGAACCTCCTTACGGCCATTTAGAAATTAGTATTGCCTTTATTTTACAGAAAAAAAAAAAAGAAGAAGAACGAGGTAGATAAGGATCAAATGCAACCCACTCAGGTCAAAAAAGAACAGTAAGCACCTTGATCAAGATCACTGTCAACATTCAGTGACAGTGAAGGAAGAACTCATTTTCATTTAAATCATTGATTTATACTGTATTGCTGAATGTACCTGTCTATTACCTTGCAAAAGCATTAGAAGAGGCCTAACTCCTTAATCTTTGGTTTTAAGAAAGAAAAATAATGCCACCAAATTATGAAAAGGAGTTCAAATATATGGGTAATTCTTATGCCAATAAAAGATAAATGTGGAACTAAGGCACAATTCTCCAGCATCTAGAAGCAGCTTGTGAAAATTATGACTAAAACACAGATCCTTCTCCCATCACACTGATAGGGGAGAAGGGTAAGAGAATAATTCGTGAGCTTCCCTTCACTAGAGTACAATTTTTACTTCTGCAAGTGCAGATGCAGGCAGAGTATGCTGTAGAGAATATAAAAGCGTATTTCATTCCTTTTATATCAGAGGATCTCCTATTCGGGTCATGAATATAGCTTTCTTATACATATGGATTTATGTAGCTGAGCTTTCACCAGTGAAATCAAAAGGACTTATGTCCTTGCATTTTATGGGATGTAGGTTCAAGGATCTGATTCTACTCAAGCCCTATCCTATGATGGAATCTGTCTTTGTGTAGTATTTTGCCGTAAGTCTTTTCTGTCTCCTACAGCTGTAGTTCAGCTTTATTTGGCCTTCCCACTGAGCATGTGTGTGTTGAATGTAACTCTGTGTATAATAATTCGGATGTTACTAAATTAGTTTATAAGTTGCATTTTACTATTTTATGCAACTTTTTCTATTTTTTCTCGATTCTATTTTCTCAGTCTAACTAATTAACAAGTTATAATGCAATTAGTTGATGTATTTTCTCTTTCAGATCATGAACTCATTAAAAACAGCTTATTTCTAACATGCAATTTAACATGGCGGCCTCTTCTACTGTTTTCAGTGTTAGTCCTTATTATAATGCTCTCTATGACATTTTAAATAAACATTTCAGAGAAGATCTGTATCTGAAAACCAAATGAAAAACTAAATCTACACTTACCTGTCTGAACCTGCATTTCTTTCCTATAACAACTTTGTATTTAATTTGAATATCCAAGTATCTGACAAGGTTTTTCCATAAAAGCATTTTACCTACTTTTGCAGACTACCTATAAGTTCAAGAAACTCACTATTTTTTTTTTTTCCATTTTGAGGATTAGCTCGTCATGGGTTGGTACTTGTTCCATTACTTTAATACAGACAGAAAAGTATGCTAAAAAGTCCATCATAGAATATTTTAGTGTTGTGAAAATTAGTGTGAAAATTTGCCACCCTTCTTTCTATTCTTTTAATAGCTTCTCAGTTATTCTGAATTCTTAAGGAATAAATATCACAGATTTATTTCAGCAAATTCATTAGCTAATACTTGTAATTCTTTGAAACAAGTCATGCTGAAGGGGTGATCTCATGCTTAAACAGAAATTTTCAAGTGGAAAAGGAATTAAAATTTACTACTAAAGAATAGAGCTTAAATATTAAAGTTAGGAAAGCAGCTTAGTGAAACCTGGAATAGCATGCCATAAAAAAAATAAAGCATTAATCTTGTGAAAAATATGGAAAAAGACAAAAGCATACTAAGACTTTATTGTAAAATATTGATGTGTTAAACCATCATAAAACTGAACATATGCCCTTAGATAATATCATTCTTTGTTTATGGTGATAAAGAAATTATTTATAAATAGATCTTTTATGAAGTCAGAAAAATATCCAAAATTCAAAAAGACAGACAAGTAAACATGTTCTACCAGCCTTTTGCAGAAGCTCAAGAATTCAAGAGAATACGAGTCACTTTTTAAGATTTGTTTATTGAGTGCATATATAAAAACTTTATATCAGTTTCATCCCTTATCTTCATCCCACCATCTTAAGCCTTGTTCACGTAATCACCTACAAATGCAAATACAGATTCTCTCTTTCAACCTGTTATCAAATTAGTGGTGTACGTGACATGTTGATGTGCCACAGGAGCGCACAACCTCAGTCATTTCCTCTCTAGACCATTCCCCTCCTTTCTTTTGAGGAATGCCAACTTCAGCTCCATCACACCACAGCCCCGTGTCATGCATTCCCTGGCAAGGAGACTCTTAGCTGACCTCCTGACCAACAAACCCCTGTTTAAAATACAAACCAAGAATGGAGTAACTCAGCAGCTTCTACTTCTTTCTTCATCTATCTGTGAAAGACTCCTAGTATTATTTTCTACCAAGTGTATTTAAGCTTCATTTGTGAAAAAGGCGTCCAGGAGCCACAGCCCCATTTTGTGGAGCTGCATCTTCTGTGTGGGCACAGATATTCCCTACAGAAGTTTACATAGCCTTTCCCTAGCCCTGAGAGGGATTGAGCAGTAGTCCTGTTTACAACACGATGCCTTTTAGTGGGCTGGTCTCAGACATTTAAACAATAATCCACAGTTCTTCACAGTGTGGGAAAATGTAATAAAAGCTGCAATTACATAGGTGCATAAGGCTTCTTGTTGTGTGTCCCTGTGTAAGAGCATCTGGCAATCTACCCCTTATCATTTACAGAAGTCTTTGTGATTTACTGCTGGAATTCACCAAATCTGTGTAATATGCTTTATACAGTTTTTAAAAAATGTTTTACCTTAACCTTACCCTCAGAATATAAGAGATATTCTGACAAACACAAGCTTAGTGTCTGACCCTTACCTGAAATTTAACTGCTCAAAGCAAGTCGCAATAAATACATCTATTCCAAGTGCCACAATATAGAGTATGTATGATTTTATATGCCACTCGTCTTAAAATATATACATTGTCTCTAACAAGCAGAAAATTGTTATGTTCTTGAAATGGCACCTTTTTTTTTCCCCCAGCCTTATATCTATCTGCAAGATTACAGTGACATAATCGCAGTATGTTGATATTTTCTGAACTCCATTTCCATCATAAATCCCGCCAAACAAGAAGCAATTCAGAGTAAATGTTATAGAAGACGTTACGTGGACACTTTTTTTTTTTGTGTGTGTCCATGATTGGACACATTCTGCTTCTTTCATACTCAGAAGAGGCTCTTGGTTCACCAGTAATTGAAATACCAGTGATGCTCATCTGTTTGCCAGTCTGTGAACTAAACAGAAGCTTAACCTATTTGCTCTTTTGCCAGTTTGTTGACATTTTTGCAGCAAAGCAAACTATGACATGATCTTGCCATTATTTCACCCATTGGAAAGAGGTTGAGCCTAACACCCTTCTGCTTCTGGCAGCAAAGCAGCCTTTTAATGTGCTTAGCTTCAGGACAGACAAGAAAATAAACACAATATGGGCACTCTCAGCTCACAGCAGCATGTTACTAAATTAACGTTTACGTATGATAAAAATAAAAATGTGTTTGGTAGTCAAGGCAAATGACTCTGCAGATTCCTCTCCCAGGTGCATGTCCCTCTGGCACTCCTGGGAATTCTGGGTGCATATGCTTGCTCTGTTGTCCATCCAGGATGTATTATCACCTTAGAAAGGGAACAGGTTTTACTCCTAATGGTGCCAGACAATTATCAAACTAAAAAAAAGAATTCACGAACAGAACAAAACAAAAGAATTCCTCAGGCAGCAGTTCTGGAGATGCTTTCCCAGCAAGGAAGGAAAGTTTGAAAGCTGATGGTGTGCAATTCCTGCTTTTGAATAACTTTGTTTCCACATGCAGCTTTTCACCCAAGCCAGTCCGACTATTTTAGACGGAGAATTATGTTGTTCCATTGTCTTTATGATCCCTCTACCACTATGCATTCTACACCTTGCTAATATCCAGACATATCTGTTCAGTTTCTTTACTTATAACTACCAGCTTATCTTCCTAATCTGTAAAGGACTAAGCTTGAAAGATTGTTTGCTTTTATTATTAGTATCATAGACTAAAAGAAAGAAAAGTCCAGTTTTGCAAATATGATATCTGAGGGCAGAGCAATGTTCTGCTACAGGCAGATGATTCTCTCAGATGATTTTAGGCAAATCGATGACTGTTTTTCTGCTCCCAATGACTACCTGTAAATTGGGAATTTTATTACATTTCAATGTATAAGAATAGATACATTACCAAATTTTGGGATTATTGTCTATGAAAAACAAAACAAAACAAAACACCATGCTTACTTGAGGATACATGTGAGTGTTAATGCTGGGTTGAACGTACTATGAATAAGAGTGCTCTGTCCCCAAACTATCTTTAGAAAGCAAAGTAAGATTCTCCACTCACGGTCCAGCATTCCACAACCCTTTTTAAGGAACATATCTCCACAGCTAAAGCCTTGCTAAATCGGTCTCGCCACAGCAAATATCTTTGTAGCTAGTTAATTAGGTTTCATTTGCTGTGTCACTATTAAATGCATTTTAAGCTCTAGTGTAGGCAATTCCCCAGCTTTGGTAACTGATCTTGCTGATCACCATGTTGATGCAACAACTCTGAGCCAACTGAATCAGCACAACACTGGAAGAAAAGGCTAAAACTGGAACGCTGACTGTTGCTGAGTATACAGTTAAGCTAAAATTGGTGTAGTTAAGCTGGTCTTAATGGCAAAGGAATATTTGCTTGCATAGCCAACACCTGCAAAGATTCCTTTCCAAATCTATTCAGTTACTGCCTTTCTGTGTTTATTTGATGCTGCTCAGAAAAGATCATCTCAGTCCACAGGCATCATATTTATGGGGGAAGTGGAATAAAGAAGTGCTTCGATAAATATACAGTGACACAGGCAAGTAGCACTTGAAGATATATCTCAATAATTTAATTCAAGAATTAAATCAAGAATTTGAGCTCTTAAAGAAGAGCTCAAATCCACCATCCTATGTGTGAAACGTTTACAAAAGCCACAGCATGCCAAAACCTTTCCAGGAAAAATACAGAGAAATAATATTATCCTGCAGACTACTAGACAGTTAACCATGCCCTCTGATACACAAACTTAAAAATGACACATTTCACATAATTTTTCATTATGTCTAGAAGTCAGATTAATCCAAATATTCAAATCTACTGTAAAGTAGGATGATTTATTATTTCATGTTTTATATTTTCATATAGTCATATAGACTATATAATTTTTAAATTGGTATACCTTGAAATCTGTAATTTGTAATATATATATTTATATTTACTTTTTAAATCTAATTTAATATGAATCTGCAATTGAAAGTATTTCAAAATATGTAGGGGAATTAGACTTGACCTTTTATCTGACTTTGGAATTTAAATGTTCACAAATTATCTTAAGTTTCTTGGGAGCTCAACTTCTGCAATTTATCAGACCTCAATACTTAGTCATTACTGACAAAATAAATTTATAAGAAGAATTTAAAATGGTGCTGCACGGTTTGAGTCAATGCGTGAAAAACTACATTCATGAGGCCAGTCATTTTAGCAAAAATAGGATTTTTTTTTTAATTTCAAACAGCAGCAAATTCATTTATTGTCTACAAGTATTGTGCAAGCTGGAATGAAATATCTGAATTACACTTGTACTAGTATAAACTATGTTTTCAAATAGTCCTAGTCAAAATTTCTTTTACAGGGAAGCAAATTAGACAGGTACAACACACCAAATGAACTGAACTTTGTCCTCAAAGAAAATTGGTTTTTCCTTTTCAATTTCGTCTCAAGGAGATCTGACAACTGTCGCTTTGAACAAACTTTAACAGCACAATATCCTTTGTGCAAGTTTTCCCCTGTCAGCTTTTCCATTCCAAGAGGAACTTAGAACAAAGTGGCTGCTGCCCTTTGAGTTGAGAACTTCATCAGTTGAATGAGCACTAGCATAGTGCAGTGAAATTGAGGGCATACTCTCTCTGTGAATCTGAAGAGTGTGCTCTCTCAACAAATTTAGCTTCCCTATCTGGTACATGGATAAACTAGCCATACATACCTCCTCACATTATCCTTTTTCTCCCCTGCTCATTGAAAATGAAAAGGTATTTGAAAATCCATCTGTTCAAACTGAGCAAGGGTAGCAAACAGTCCTGGCTCCAAACACAGTTCTTCCTTCGCCATCCATCATATATAGAATACATGGAATTAATCTGCATTTGTGCAGTATCAGCCCTTCTGAAATCCACTATCTATGGTGTGTTTTTTCTTTTCACTCTGCTTTAGAAACTCCTTGTAGTCACCTAAAAAAAAATATGTGAAATAGAGGGACATTTTGGAAAATTTAGAAATTTCTTGCAAGTGATTCCAGAGCTAAGACCACATCGCATTCACAGCAGTGAAACTGTGTACTTATTACCAGGGCGAGAACGTTACTATTGTATATTTTTGGACAGGAGCAACCCTTTTCTCAGGAATGCATACTTATCAGTATCTTTGAGGTCTTGTGTTTCAGCATTTATGTGTAGTCAACTGACGGTGTTCTCTCTAAGTGAAAAAAATTCAGAATCTCTCTTCTGGCCTTTTCTAGATATACTCATAATAGGAGCAGGATGCTGTTTGAAAAGCATCATTAGTGAAAACAAAATGTATTCAGCACAAGGCTTTAGAAGGTTCATTGGAGCACCAATTTTAAAGAATCAGCTAAACTTTAATCTGTTCTCCTTTTTATTTGCTATACATTTCTAAAGCTAGGACATCTGTTATTTATTGCCTTCTAGTTCTAACTGATTTTTCACTTTTTTTTCCTCTATTAATATTTAAATAGTAGTGTTAAGCATGCATGTAGAGACAACTTGAATGCAGGATAGTAAAGTTACCAAAGAAGTCTAAGCCAAATTTAATTACAGATTTTTAATTACCATATATGTTAAGTATTTAATGAGTCAGCTCAAATATTGCACAGGCTAACAAGAACATGCAATGTAAATTTTGCTAAAAAAATTAAGAACTCTTTAATTAACCTACTTAAGCATTCTATCTGGCTAAGAATCTAAATATCTTGTGTTCCTGGAAATTCATGTTTATTGATCAGATAAAATATTTATAACACAGAAAGCCAAATTAGCAAAAAGAACATAATCAGATTCTAATTAGGACAAAAATGTAAATCTGAAGATTTAATCATTGTGATTGAATGAATTTTTGACATTGCAGAGAGTGAAACTACATGCTCAGGTGTTCTTAGTCTTATCAAAACTCTTAAAATGAAACATGGGATTCAGTGCACTGTGATGACTTAGAAACACAGTCTACTACCTGTATATACACACATAGTGCCTGTATATTTGTATATATACATATACCTATAGTTTTGTGTGTGTTTAAATAATAATAGTAATGGAAATTACTGTCATTTTTAAGAAAGTATAGCTCAAAATATTAATTTTGAATCTTTTACTTGGAGCTGTGGCATTTAAAATTCTGGGTGGGATACAGTAAATAGCAGTCTTTTCTGTAAGGATACAGTTTCACTTCATATTTGCACCCAGAAGTTTAGTAGCATTTAGCCTTGGAGTTCATGATTTCTGTAAATATCAACTAACTTTTCTGATGGTCTTATTTACAGTAAATGATTCACCTTAGCACTCCACCATCAAACCTATGAGTGATAATTACTGTGTTGTACTAGCAGTACTGTCCAATAGTACAAGTGAAAACTCACTAAAACTGGTACTTGAAATAAATTCAACTTCTGTAGCTCATCTGCTTCATTTTAATAATCTGATATCCTGAAAACTTGGAAAAAGGAAACACGGAAACCATCTCTCCAGCGGAATACTGTTGCAAGATTTCTGTAAAAAGACTTGTGCTTTGTCCATGGCATAGTTAGAATGTTTTGTGAAGTATATATAGTCTGGTGAGTCTCATATAGTCTTCATAAGCCTTATTTGCACAACTGGACTTCTGAGAACATGCCCTCCAAGTCTTCACTTCTTGATGCCTTCTCCTGCATTCTTCATTATGCTCTTTGATGGGGGCAGAGTTCTCTTACCCTGCAGGAACATAGGTGCAATGTCAGTTTTGTACACAAACTGTGCAGAATCTGTGCTGAAAATATATACCAGCATGAAAATTTTTGAAATACCTTAAGCTTCTTGTATGCATGCAGATCATTAAAAATGCTGCCAAACCTTATAATCCTGACAGCATAAACATGCTTGCACTATGAAATCCATTATTGCTTTAAATTCCAAACCTAAGAAGACCTAATAAGGCCTACAGAGCAACAAACGCTCTGAGTGATAGGCTGAAATGACTGGAGAGTCAAAATAAGAGTGTACCACTTTACTGCTATAAAGGCCTCAAACCTGTTTCTGATCTTTGTGTGTGATTTATGGCTAGATTCTAAGGAGAAAGTTGTGTCAGGGAGTGATGGGGATAGGTTTCCTTATTTTTGTTCATGTCTACATTTCATTTTTGTACTACATTTCTGCAGTGGTGATTTATTAGCATTTATATAGCTTTCTGTTTCCAGACAACTTTTGGGGTCAGAGTCATTGCATTTAACAAGAGCAGGGGTATTCCGTGCCTTGAATTCTTCCATGAAATAAACCTAGAGTTTTATGTGAAATGTATGACAAAATAGAACGCCACCTGAAATTAGCAGAAGTATTTGCTTGATTTTTGTCGTGCGCTTAAAGACTGAACGATATAACAGTAAGAAAAGGAATAATGGGGATAAATCTCTACAGTGTTGTCACTAAAAAAATACTCAAAGTGCCATAAGATCTGAGGTCATATAAAACTATACTATTGATTCATATTCATTCATAGCTGTAAATTAGTTGGCTTTTATAAGAGACAAGTAATAATCAAGATTCAGCGTGACTTCCTTCACAACCAATGTAAACAATTTTATTGATAGCACAGACAAATCAGGAAACACTGATTCCTGTGGCAAAAGACAACTCACAATTAGGTTGACGAGATATTGTTTGTAATATGTTTTCCAAACCCAGTTTGTACAAAAAGCTAGAAAGTTTTGGCCCTTTGGTGTTAAGTAAACTATCAATGCTAACCCAATCAAATATCAGTTTAGATGGTTTATGTATCCCACCGATATTCACACTCCCTCATAATTTGATAGCAGCCCAGAAATATCACTGATTGTACTGTAGTCAAACCAAGGTGTTTTATTTCAGTATGTATTATCCTCCATCCTCCATAGCTTGAGGCAAGTAGCAACATGTGAAAGAAACTGGAGAGCTATTTCATTGGAACATACCTTTCTTCTTGTTATTATTTGTATTCTGCAGGCATAACACAAATCTTTTTTATGGATTTGTGTTATAGATTCCTAGTGTTAAAACAGCAGTAATTTCTGGCATTAAGCCATATCCAGACATCATCAGATGCTATGGCAATGGACAAAAATGTGAGCAAGAGCATGTAGTTTGGCTTCTTTTTCAAAACTGGGCTACTCAAACCATTGCCAGTTGTTCCTGGAGACTGCAGCTGCAGTGTGTTTTTCTTTTCTTTTCCTACTGTACAAAATACATGGAAGAATCTTGAATTCCTCCAGATCTTCCATCTAAACATCATTGCAAATTTCTGGAAGTATCAATGGATCCAAAAAGAATAAAGTCAATCTAAAGATCTTCTCCATCTGAAAAAGAAAAATATTTTTTCCTGTGGTTCAAAAACTCATCTTTGCATTCTAAAATTTCTCAAAATAGAGCAGGGATTTTCTTTTTAAAAATGATTTGAAAGTCCCTAAATAATTTTTCTTTTACAGGCAACCTGAGTGATGATATATTTACATCTGGAGATTATAGCTTAGTACATTACTAAAATACAATAATGTATGACAATATTATTCGTAGAATTTTTAGAACAGATTCATATTCAAAACCTAAATTTGTCTATGATTCTAGAGTGTTATAATTCCACCAGATTGCTACAAATGGTTTTGCTGAAAGAGATTTCTTCATAATGTCCTCTAGATATATGCAAGTTAGACTGCTATAAACAGGTCCTTAAAACACTCAGGTTACCCACCCTTATGTAAAAGACAGAACCTGATGCAAGACAGAAGCATAAAATATACATAAATAAACTTCCCAGTGATATCACATGATGTATTGCAATGAATTCTCTACTGGTTAGAAAAAAAAATATTCTGGTATCAAAAGCCTTTTGTTGTTAAGAGCTGAAAGAAATTATTTATAACAACATTGTTTGGGACTGTGTTCTGGGAGCAATATTATTTTGAATCTACCTCAGCTCTTGACACTGAATATGAAACAGCGATGTTGTGGAGCACTGAGATAACCACAGAGGTCCTAAATGACCACAGATTTGCAACACTTGCTCAGCAATTACATCTCGAAGCATGACACAAACACTAACTAAATAGCAAAACAGGAGAGAAGGAGTTATCCTGAGAGAATAGGAGAAAAAGAGATATATATATAAAAAAAAAAGTCATGTAAAATCTATTCATTATTTACCAAGGTCAGAACTGTCACCGCAGAATCTCAGAGCCATGTATCTGAGCAGGATAAAAAAATATTTACAGAAGTATATTTCTTCCGGAAAGCCACATACAAAAATATATGAGATAAAAGGAAGATGGTAAGTTTAAAGCATAATTAATCATTGCACACTGTTGCCATTACTCAATATATCTGCTTTACTGCTTAATTTAAAACTTACTGTGTGAAACTGTCATGGAAATGATGTGCTACGTATGCTTCATTTAAGAAAAAAATTGCTGTTTATGGTCAGATCCTTTCAACATGCTGAACACTCATATCCTTGAGGGGATTAAATATCTAATTAAATAATTTTCTGTTGGAGTTCTGTGCAGAAATGTTTTGGATGATCTGGGCATCTGTCTCATTAAGAAAAATGGAATTATTTTAGTACCCACATATCTAAGACTGTAAGATTACCAGACACTCAGGAATACTCATAAGTGCCACAGAGATTTTCAGAAGATAACTGGTTTGTTTAGGAATTTCTGCAAATCAAAATCTGTGGTATCTGAATGTCTTCAAAAGCAGCCTCTGTGTAATTTGTGGCTTAAAATTCATAAAATCTTATCTTAAACACCATGCATGCTGTGTACTTGAAGCACTGGTCTATAAAATTCACTAGGCAGCACTTAACTGAGAGATTTTGACAGTATTATGCAGTAGCTTTAGCACCTGATAGCACTACTGAATTAGTTTCATTTTTTCAAGTATATTGTGCATATGCTTTTTCCAGGAGTTTTGCTTTGTGTATGGCTTTGAACAAAAGGCTTAGAAAGCTCACAAAATCTTAAATTCTTGTTGAATTTCAAAGTGGGGTAGTATTAAGTGATATATTAAGCAGTTTAATAGTATTTTTTCAAATTATGCATAAAATTCTCATTTACTTTCTTATCAAATCTGATAACTTTCAATTCAAGTCATTTCTGTTTCAGCTAGAACAGTAGAGCTGCTAAAAATAGGAGTTATAATGCAATGTGGTTGTAACCTTCACAAGGAGCTAAACCAAAGCTAAGGTTTATTCATCATAGCACTAGGATAAATTGGATTGAGGAATGAAAGTTATCACTGAGACATACCTATATATGGCTACTACAGACCTCAAAAGCATGAACCATTCATTCAAAGACAGGGTAGTAAGTAGTTTGGCAGGTTTTCTCTCCCTTGAGAACACATATTATGTATGCTATAAGATGTCTTCATGATTTATTGAGCCAGTATATATTTCAAATACTTGAAAAAATATATTTTGTGTATTTATCCACTAAAACAAAATAGTTCTTGAGAAGCCATTCCAGGCTTTCTTCATTCACATGTTATTTTAAATTGCCTCTTATCTATCCCGTAGACTGGAACTACTCTTTCCAAGCTGTTTGGGTCAACCAGGGCATTATTTAAAGATACAACCCCTCCTTGATAAGAAACTCCCTGTTAAAATTCTAAGCTCTGACTCTAAAGTTCTAACTTGCTGCAATTGCAGACTATTTTAAACCTTTTTAAAAAATATATTGATACTGTATGCAAAGCTCTAGGTAGCTAGTTTCAATTTATTTCTTTTTCTAGGGGCTACATTTTCGACAACCAAAGATTTTTGACTAAAAACCACATGCAGCACTTGCCTTTAATGTCTGTCATTTGACCCAAAGTAAATCAAGAAAAGTATAGTCAGAAAGAAGCACATTTTCTGTTCACAAAGGATCTATTCCACTTGCCCATCTTGCTATAGATGAGAGCAAGATTATTATATGCAAGATAGTTTTGTAATAGAAATGATACAGAGCAATACTCCCGAAATAATCCCACTTCGCACTTAAAATTTCTTTATATATTTTATGTAGCTGTATTCCAGCATTTCTATTCATATATATTACACCTATTTAAAAATGGCCTAAATGGCCTAGACTAAATGTACATAGACGCACACTTGGAAAACATAAACTTATTCCTCTGAATACCTGAAAGTAGTTGAGTCCTTGCATTTGTTGAAATATATATTGAATGTATATTGCTAGTTCTGTTTCTGGGGATAAACTGTCCAGAAGCACTCTCTTATCTTTACCCTTTTCTGGCAAGAGAAAAAAATAAGTGTCAAAACTGGATTTAGCTGGAAAATCTAGTCCTCTTTTAAAGTATAACATATTCCTGCTCCAATATATTAGCTGTTCCTTCTGTGATTCCCAGGGTGTCATTTCAGTTTCATTTTTATTCCCTTGAGTGTCTTGCTGCTTAGATAAATATACTTTGTGTATGCACATCAGCATACCTTTTATCCTAATAAATATTACCACAATATTTTGAAACAAACAGCAAATCCTCTTTAAAAGAGGTTTTTAAGAAAAACGTAGCAAAACAAGCAAAAGTAGAAACAGTGAAAGACTCTTAATGAGACACTTATGAATAACAATATTCTATAATACAAGAAAAAATAGACTATCCAATAATCTTATGTTGATGATGAAATGCCATTTAAAGGTGAACAAAGTGATCATCTAAATAAATGTCACTGTGAGGCTTTCACTCTCCTAAGGTACTGCAGAATGAAAGGGTCTAACCTTGGATTATATAAATGTCCAAGGCAAAGAACCCACCAACAGAAAAAAAAGCAATCTCTAAGATCAAAATGAAGGAAACAGGCCCTGTACCATCTTTTTCTTTTCAGTATAGATGCTCAATTTTCTATTTTTCACATTCTTCTTTTGTTCCAGACAATTCCAGATCCTACTCTGAGAGGTTTTCTTTTTTTTTTTCTTTTCTTTTCTTTTTTTTTTCTTCAGCATGTGCAAAAACTAAAGCTTTGAGCACTCAGTTGCTATGGAAACAAAAAGGACAGAAACAGTTTATGTATTTCAAAAGCTGACAGCCTATATGCTGTGGATTTTGATAGCTAAACCTAAACATGAACCATCCTTTTTTAAAACGACTGTGACATTTATTACTGTGCCTGAGTGTTTGTTGCCGGGGAAAACAAAGCACCTATTTGTTTAGCTTTTTTTCCCATCAGTTTTATAAATAGTTGGGATTTTAGAGCTAATTTTTATTCTTAATCAGTGTTTATCAAATGAGAATGGAAATAAACATATAGTGAGTTGGCAAACACTGCAGCTTTCTTGATGGTCAAAATAAAGCAAATGGCAGTACAGTTATTCAAAAACAGAGGCACTGCCAAAAACATACTTATATATTTTATATTTTATATTTATTGGTATGTGCTCAGCCACCTAAGAAAATTACATAAAGAATTATAAAATGCTCTCTTTTCTGAAAAGTAGAATAATAATAATAATAAAATGCATATTTTCCTAAGTCCTACAAGAGGAGGGGCAGATGATACCACACAGAATATGGATATTTTATGTACTGGAAGAGACTTCATTGAATGAACAGTTTTGATGCAAGCTAGTAATGTCCATTCTCTTGACTGTTTATTTTTTGGGATACTCTGATGCTCCCCAAAGCAATGTCTCCAGAACAAGGTCATTTTCATATCAGATCCAGTTAAATGAGAGTTACGCAAGAATACCCACTTTCCTACTTAGAGCAAGGCAAGATTATGATGCCCTGTACCCTATATCAAATTCCTCCTCTCAGAATTTATCACAGAACAGTTGCTTGAAAATTACATAAAAGGCCTGTCACTCAGAAATGATTTTTTGATGATGTGGGGAGAGAGGGGAATAAAATTGTGGCAGAATACTTTTTAACTTGAATGCTTTGCAAATAGCCTTCAGCTTTCTATTCTCTGCCCACACTTTCTGATAACATAAGCAAGCCTGTGATTTTAAAAATAATAAATTTATTTAATCATAATGGTTGTGCTCCCACAGCACATGATTCACTGGGTTCAGGATCAAACCCTGTGGACCCAACGTTGACATGCTCCCTCACATTGCCTTAGACCTACATGAGAATAAATGTGTTCCAATATAAGTAAAGATGACAGAAATGCTCATAATATAATTTCATCTGCATTTGTAGTTTAGAAGGAATACTGAGCTATAAAGCTGACTGAAACAAGCAGGCTTTTTTTTTTTTTTTTTTTTTTTTGCTTTTTGATGATAGTAAGGCTTAATGTAACATCTCTTTGTGCACCCAGGTAATTGATTACTCAAATGTAAGTCTTTGCAGATTTGGGAACTTATGTGCCGGGTATAATTAAAAACACTTACCATGAACCATGCAGAATTTTCATTTATGCATTATTGTAATGTAAAATGGGCTGTATCCTCTGTGCTTTTTTCTTGATAGTCTAAATCATCTTTGAAGAAAGTTCCTTGTGAGTTGAATAAGTTCAGACTTAAGGCACAGCTAAGTGCTTGTAAAAAATCTCACCCTGAATACCTTGTTTATACACGTGGTACAGCACCAGTCTAGCAATCTGGTTTATCCTAATAAGCATCATGGGAGTTAATGTATTTTTTTTTCAGATTCTATTAGCACATGATAGAGATTATTTCTAATTGAGGAAAATTATTGGAACACCATCACACACTAGTTCACTTGGTTGCTTTGTAATTAAACCACAGTACTTATAGTCAGAAAACATAGGCTGAAATCTTGATTCTGTTGGAAAAATTATATGAATTTTACTTCAATTGACCTAAATGGTACCAGAATTTTATCCACAGCCTCAGCCACTGGCTCTGCCATATGTTTTCAATATAATCTTAGTCAGATGATAAATCACTATCTTTGAAATGACAATCATAATTCCTCTTTTACTCTCCTCCCTCTACCACTAGCCAAAGTGAAATCTTCAAGGCCAAATTTGTTAATAACTTTCTAGTCATTATGCATTCATATGTAATCATATAGGCAGAGTTGCAAAGAGTTATGAGAATCTCAGAGTAAGATACATGCAGTGTATTCTTATTGAAATTAATACGCAGGCCTTGGTAGAAATACTACATGGAGTTCAGTATACTTTAAAGTATATGTAATAAAAATAAATAAATAAAATGGTGCTCAGACATTGGTCTGCCCAATAAACAAGGAAGAAAAATTATTTGAACAGAGTCCGTATATAAATAAAAGAGATTACAAAAGGTACACAGAAGGAAAACATATTTCTATGTATTAATAGGCCCTGCAGTAACCCTCAATTTGTCCTGTGGTGCTTTCAGACCTCAGTCAAGAGGCAGGCTCTGTGAGAAACACACTATCCTGAGGAAAACAAGAGGTGAGACAGATGAGTTTTTAAATTATATTTTAAGCACTAATAGAGTTAATAGCTGAATGAATATAACAAAACCAAGTGAGCAAAGAAATAAAGAGTGCTGTCTCTCAAAATCAAATTTATCAGGAACACTATCCTTATCATTCTGGTCCAGTCCTACCAATAATGAGGTGGGAGTGAAAACAAGAGCTAATCAGGACACCGTGGTGTGCTACTCACAAGCTCATAACTGGCAATAAAACTGAAAGGACTATGTCTGCTGTGGTGAATAATTTCCATGCTGAGGCCCAGAACAGACAAGTCTCGTCATTTCTAACATCTGCCTCAAAATATCCAAGCCAAAATAAGCTAGTTAGAAAGTTACATGTCTTCTTTTTGTTCCAAGAAGCTTGGCTCAAAAAAACAAAAGAAAAGAAAAAAAAAAAAAAGCCTGCAAGAATTCTATATTTTGACAGATTTTTCTAAAGCTGATGAGATGTATGAACTAAGGGCATAAGATATACCTGTACTTATCTTAAAAATATCTAATTTTGAGGTATTATAGCTTGGTGCTTATTTGTACACACATACATACGTAAACAAACATATATATTTTATAGTGACCATTGGAAACTATGCCTATCAATTCATAGTAGTTGATTACTTTAATCCAATCCAGGAACAGCATGTAGAAATCTATAAAATATGCATACATTTTGTAAGTTGAGACCTGAATTACCAAACAAGACATCTATAAAACAAGATCTCACTTCTCTGAGAGAGTGATTATGTTATTTGAACAGAAGTAACCAAATAATTTCCTTCCTTACATGTATCCATCATGAGAGGTGGGTATTTCTTGTAAGTATATACTAACCTCTCAGAAAGCTTTGTTGTCTCCTCACATAATGCTTCTGCATGATTATAGCTGAGATTATGGAATAAAACACTGGACAGTTATGATAACTCAAGCATTAGGGTCACAAAAGAAAGAGAAGTGGATTTGGAACATCTGGCAGGGTTTTATGTCCTTTTCATGCAAATGAATCTCAAGCAATAGAAAACCCTGCTCTGAAAGCAAAGCAACAAAAAAAGCAGATTAACAATATCTTGGAATTTTTTTTAAAGCAAAAGTTCAAAACATCAAGGCAGATGTAACAGGTGGTCACTATAAAACTGCAGAAGATTTAGCTTCCAAGAATGCTGGTTCATTCAGCAATTGCCTAGTATCTAATCAGATTGTTAATATAAATTGTAAGTAATAAATTGAATTGTTAATATAAATTGTAAAAGTGCACATTTGATTTTGATACATGAAAAAAAAGATTGTGACTATTACCAAACAATTTCTTATTTAAAAAATAGTGTCAAGATGGTAAAGTTGCTTATAAATATATTAGACTCTGTATTGCCAAGCCAAGATAGTTTTGTTGACAATTCCACTTAAAGGAGATCACCCTGATTATTGTTGAATCGCAAATCTGCCAAGATTTGCTATCACCAGTGCAAAGCAATGATGTTACTTCATCAGCTTCAAGGATGTTACATGGAATTAGGCATGGAAAAAAGCAGAGTCATATTTCCCTTTGAGCAAAAGGAAATGCCTCACTTTGGGATCTGTTGTTTGATCTAAACTTTAAGGAAAAGACAAATTGCTACGTAAGTCACTTAGGAAGGAAGGTACTTTAGGAATGGAGACCTGGGAGCTATTATTTCTTTTCACCAGCACTGATTACTGCAGCTTTAATGTCACCTGGAACTTTTTGCTTCTTACACCAAAGAAAGACTGTATAAGTCCAATGCAGATTCACCTCTATCGTAATTTGTCTATTTCATTATAGAAATAAAACTGAAAGACTGAAATCAATTCTCAATCCTATCTTCTCAGCAGTCTGAAAGAACTGTGTTTGAATACATACTTTTTTCAAAAGCCATAGCTAATTAAAATGGGAGAGTTGGCTCAGTCAGCTGGAATGTAAGGAATAATTATTTCAGGAATCCTTCCCTTTCTTAATTGTACAATTAACAAAGGGGTCTAACACAACACTAACACCTGCACATGGTGCTAGTAACACTAATGATACTTACGTCATGGGGGTGATTAGTCCTTTTTGACAATCTTTGCAGCCCAGAGGGACAAATCATCTGGTCTAAGCTTTCTCCTGCTGTGGTCTCAGGAACTGCTTAAAGAATGGGAGAATTGCTGCAGCAGCAGCAGCAGCTGCTTGGTCCGCATTGTGACCACAGCAAGAAACCATGGGCAGAGGCTGGATGAGGGGTTGAAGTGACCCTTGGTCTGAACCACTTCCCCCTTTATTTCATCTTATGCAACATAATTCACTAAGCTATTGCAGCTCTAACCAAAACAGTAAGCAAGTTTCCATAGTGTGTCACCTCTAGGTTTCATCTACCTTGTTTACCAAAACTCATCATTATGTGATGCTTCAAACAGCTGTGGCATGCAGCAGCTCAACAATCTTCTCCAGCTGAATGGTGCCGCGTTTAGAAAGGCAGGCGAGTCAGGCTCATGCAAGAGCAGTGAGCTATATGCTAACCACTGGACATGGATGGGATGCAGAAATGAAAGTGCGAGGCTTTCTGTAATGGCAAATGTTATAGAGCTCTCCTCTGTTTTAAATCCACCATAAGAAGTACAGACTTCTCACTATCCTGAGCATTCAACACCTATACAACCATGTACTCTCATATAATGAGAAGTATTTAGATACATATAAACAGTGGGCCTTTCAAAGCCCTCCTCATAAGGTGATGCTTTTGCGTCTTCCTCTCAAGGCAAAGCCATAGCCATTCTTGGGCTCACAACTATCATCACACTGTTTTGGCACAGAAGTGGTGATTATCACAGGCACTCAAGGGAGAGCGTGCTACTTTGCCTCTACAGTTCCCACTATGAGATTTAGGCAGACAGCACAGGAAGAATTCAGTTCACAAGATATCCTGAGCTCAGCTCTGGTCTCTCAGGCTAACAACCGTTAATACAGACAGTAAATCAATGAGGTCAAAAGAATCAGTGAACCCAAGCCCCACTGTGCAGGAAGCATAAGACACCATGCACATGTATAGATCAACACAAAGTATTTTTCTTCTTTATGAGCAATTTATATAGGTTTAGTTCTGTCCATAATTTGTTCTTTTTCTTGAGTGTTTCTTCTCCTTCCATGAACATCCAACTTATTTGGAAAGAGTAATAACTCTAGTGAAATAAATGAAGCAAGTTAGTCCCATTCAGTATGAAATGGCTGCACGATACTTTTCTTCATCATTCTTTTGCCAACTATTCCAAATTCTCTTTCTAAATATGAAGGACCTTGATTCTACATGACATTCCAGATGAAGTTTCACTACATTAAACATTACTTAAACTACTTTCTGGAATTCTAGCTATTAAAAAATAAGATGCACGTCATTCAAAATTTTATTTTTCATGTGTTTGCAATAAATTCATTTGAGTTTGCCCTACTCCCTCAAGGTCATGATTTATTAATCATCTCTAAACAGGAATTTTTAGACATAAATAAACATGCATTTCTGGTACAGATTTGCTTCAAGTTCATTAATTTACAGCAATAAGCACAATTACTTTTACTAATTAATGTCTCAAATTTAACTTATTTATCCTGAATATACCCATTCCTTGGATGAGTAACTACACTAGAACTTTAATAAATGTAAATGAAGTGTGAACAAATGTTTTCCTTTTAATCATCCGGTTGCATGAAGGAATATGCAATTACCATGACTGCATTGTAAGTTTTTGACAAAGTTATTGTTTTACAAACTGTAATGCTTTTAGGTGATTTGATTTGTAGCATTACTTCAAGTCAGCAAAATCTCAGCTAGAGCCAGTATCTTTTCAGCCTGATAACATAATCCAAAACCATACAAACCAAGGAATCTGAGGTGGATGGCTGGCTAGGCTGAAAAGACATATTCCTAAGGGAGTTCTCAGTGAAAAAAAAAACACATTTTACAGTACTTTTCTCTTTCTATTTACCTCCTGTTTACAGCATTTAAATATATAATCCTGGCTTGTTATTTTCTGTTCAGGCTACATGACAATTAAAAAACAAATACCAGAGTAATACCAAATACCAAATACTCTTAGCTCTTAAATCTCTGCATGAAAATTTACA
The DNA here is from genome assembly GCF_000705375.1 of Tinamus guttatus. The sequence continues at coordinate 400,944 of NW_010582647.1, read as the reverse complement.
CCAGCACAAAACACCGACTGTTTCATACAAGTCATAGCGTCAGCCTGAGCTCTAGGAATCCAAGGCTTTTCTGCCGTTCTACCAGCACCCAATGCAAGACATTTGAGAAAATCGGGCTTTAAAAGTGTGTGGTTGCTCTAATTCCTTGCCAAAGTAAAGGGAGACTTGCCTACACTTCAGACACATCTTCCTAATACTGTCAATTGAGTATAACCTTTTCAGGCTATCCTTCATTCTGGAATCCCCTGAGCACCAGTCCATGCTTCCTATTTAATCTGGAAAACATCTGTGCAAGCCTGAAATTGTCCAGATTTGAGCAATGATGTGTTGACAGGCTGACAGAAAGAATGGTGCAAAGTACTTGAACTTGCACTAAGGTATCAACAATTTATAACTTAAGAGACGAGATTATATACTGAAAAGAAAATAAAATTTCACATGTTTACACCAGAAAGTAAATTTCGGCAGGCATAACCCTGCTAACTGCATGCATTCAAAAAAAAGATCCTGAGCAGAAATCTTCAGCAAATCCTTTGTGTTAAATTATGATTGAGCTCATCCCTATGTCCAGGTCTGTCCAAATCCCTGGTACTCTTAGTCTCAGACCTGGGACAGTAGTGACTTCAGGAATCATTTCCCTTTGGCTATGCATACTTTCCTTAACCTTGGTTCTTTTCTAATATAGACTTTTAAGAGCTTCCACTCTTCTTGCTCGTTCTAGGAACCCTTTATAAAGTTTCATTTTGGAGAGGAAAAAAAATTACTTACATAGTAGGATAGTTACAACAGAAACATTATGAACATAGGATAGTTACAACAGAAACATTATGAACATAAACTCACATATTTCCACAAAACTTATGCATGTTATTTCAACGTGGATAAAGGGACAGGCTCTGTGACATGATTTGGATAAAAGGTTTTTAGACAAAAGACTTATTTTTCATACTTTGAAGAACATTGTTTCCTACTCTTCATAAAAAAATATATATTTTGGATCTTGAAATCTGCTGGAAACTCACAAAAATATTTTTAAAAAGTAATATTTAATTGCACTAACTGAAACAGCTGTAGATCTGTGGAATCTGTTTTTAACACAGCAAATGTAGTTTCGCTACTCTTTTTACTGCAAACGCCTACACAGCTGTAGACTTCTGTGCCTCTGTGGGAATTAACGGGATTCTAATGCATCTAAACAGGATTAGAAAAGAATATTTGAGATAAAATAGTCTCATATTCCTATTTTTTTCTTGTTTTTAGTTCCAAGCAAAATGAGGATTGTAGATACTCATTAAATTAATTCTCTTTATATTAGTGTTTAATTAATCCAGAATGACAGTTCAGTCCGCTTTCTTAATGTTCCATTGTAAATCATCTGCAAAGCTTCAGTTAACTTGAATTTAGAAGCATTTATGCACTGCAAAAATGAAAACATTAATCCAGAATTATCACTATAGAATAAATGTAATTCCATTACATTTCACGCTAAAAAATTCTATGTGCAAGCCTTAAAAAATTGAAGGGTAATTTTAAAAACAATCCTTGTAAGTTTGAAATAATGGCAATATTCAGAATTCTTCACAGAAAAACCAAACCAAACAAAACAAAACAAAGCTTTAAAATTATTTAGAATGTTATTAATGAGTGAGTATCCTGAGTTTGGTTGCTTCTGATGCACTAAGAGGTATATTCATCTTGCAGATTCTGTCTATTGTTCCCATGCTTATTTATCCAGAAAATCTAATAATGGTAACCATAGTTGTGTACTTCATTGGCCAGTGAGTTCCAAATGATCTCAAATTTCTTGAAATTTTATTGCAATTCAAGAGCTGAATTATTTAGGAGAATAGTTTTCTGAATATGATTATTTACAAAATTGATCATTATTCATGTTGTGCAGGAAAAACTAATACATTTTGTCAGGAAATATTCAAAAAAAGATTTGTAGTGCTTTTTGTGAAGTTCTTGAGGTACTGACCCTTTTGCCTAAATTCTCAACAGTACTAGAAATTTCTCAGACAATAAATACTGTGGTCGATGACTATAGCCAAATGAGCTTCTCCTTTATTTAAGAATGATTTCTTTTATTTACTCATCTCTGCTGTCCAGTAGAAAGTCCTGATGTTTTAAGCTGTCCCTAGCAACTGAGAGCCCAGATCACAAGCAAAATTTTCTTGTCTAAACAGGCAAATCAAAGCAAATACACAATTCCAAATTTTGTTCTTCTCAACCAATGATATTACCACAGCTGTAAAAAGAAGCAATCCAGAACACCAGTTTTAAGGTCTTCTGTATCTATGCATAAATTTCTAAAAGACAAAGTGAATAATTATGCAGAGTTTTATGCATATACTGCACGAATAACTTTTTAGTCCATTAATGATTAAGGCAAATATAGAAAAAAAATATCCAACAGAGTGAAGTGTGAAGTATGAAGTTAAAGCAGACTGTTTTGTCCTTGAGCATTTTCCTACAGGCAAAGTATTTCAGGGCTGTGTTAGTGTGCAGAAATGACCTGCAGAGAGTGAAAGGGCAGTTTTCTATCGAACATCTCTACCATTGAATCTAAAAAGTAATAGGAAACATTCACTAGTTTGTATTAGGAACTGCAAACAAAATTTCATTACAAATCGCTCAAGTTGCTGCAGAGATTAATTGGGTATTTTTCCTCAGCTTGCTTCTATGATATATATCTCTGCATGCTTTTTAAGGAGAGATGAGGGACAACATGCACACAGAGAGTGCATTGCACTGCCTAAACTTGCTCATCACTGCTTTGCTGAACAGAGTTATGACATTACGATATGTTAGGAGCAAAGCTTAAATCCATGGTCATTTAAGTCACTGTCATGGTTTTTTAAATGTGATTCCACAAAAGCAGTTAAACAACTTGCCAAAAATGTAAGATAGAACATCCTGTTCCATTTTTTTGCATGCTCAGGAGACTCCTGGAAAAGGAAGCTGCTTTTCATCATGAAGCATAAAATAGACACTTTTAAGTGAGTGAAAAATAAGTCATTTTCAATATAATATGCTCAAAATGATCCCTAGTGAGACAAGGTATTATTTATTTGAATGAGATTTTTAGAGGTAAGATATTTCTCTTTTAAAACTGTGTTAAGCTATTTTTTATCACCTGCATTCTTCATTTAATATTTCTGCTGGTCTAATTTTTATCAGACTTTATTTTCTCTACATTGAGGGGAATGAGGGCTATTTCATTCTTATTAAGTTTTTCCAGTAAGGTTTATGCATGGCATCCAAGGTCAGATACCCTTTCCTCTCTGGTTTCCTGCTTACCTTTAAGGCAGATGCCCATACAACAGAGATAAGAGCAAGCTGGAGAGCTGCCTTAAGCTTGCCTGGTTCCACCATCTCCTTTTTTCCAAACATACTACTGTCTAATACTACCACCACAGCTCAGGCTCAAGGCATTTATTCTGAATTAGAATCTGAACAGCAGAGCCAAGAATAGAGACTGGTAGACTATGCTGCTTATTTTTATCACAGTCTTTTTCTTATTTGTCTGGCTTAAATGAAAGGAAGTTTGGATGTGTGTGTTGGACGTAATACAACTCACTTGTGAGTGTTGTTGCATGGATTGGTTACATCCCATGATGGACTGTGCTTCCAGGCACCCACTGTAGCATGAATGTACTGAAGCATAAGGAAGTCACTGAGAGAGAAAGAAAAGCTAATATTTTATTTTTCATCTCTAATAACTTCTTTGCTTTCATTTACTTCAAAAGCAGAAACCTACTATTTCATGCATTTTTTTCAAAGACAATTCCATTAGTGTGAAAGGAATTTGTAGAAGAATAATAATTATTCAGAACTAAAACCACAGAATAACACATATCTTCAGTTTTTTTTTCAGATTTTAAGTATTTCCTAATTCTTCAGAAAAAGGTTCTATTTTGAAAGTTTACTATCACCCAGTCATGATACAACTCTACTATATTCACTTGCTGATAGTGACCCACATTTACTTCTCAGTGCCATCATGTGGAGAAAAATAGTAATGACATATATTCCACAAATGGAGCGATCTTAATTCACTAATCATCAACCTAATTAATCATTTTACACTAATCTGTTATCAATTTACAAGCAGAACCTCAGCGCATAAAAAGCAGTTAAGTCTTTAAAATTCCTTTAAATAGCCAGTAAAGATTATTTCAATATTTTGCAAGTGGGTGCATCCTCGGAGAGGGAGAGAGGTTGCAAGAATGGGCCAGTGGGGCCGAGAAAACTGCAAGCAAGGACATAACAAGAACAGAGGACTCAAGAGCCACACTATATCTCTGGCCACATGACAGCATTCCCATGCAGAGAGCCTCGTGCTGCGCTGAGATGCACAAACACCCTCCGCAGCTTCCAAAAATGCTCAGCTGCTCTTTGATTGCAAGCAAGAGGCTTTCCTGTTAGCATCCAGCTTCGTAATATCCCCCAGAAACAGAATGTCACAGATCAAATATTTATCAAAGATATTTGCAGATAATACAAAACTGTGACGGGTACAATCAGCTTGGTGTGTGATCCTTTGCCTCTCCCGGCACGCCAGCTGCAGGCAGTGACTGGGCTTTCTGCAGACAGTTCCAGACGTTTGAAATGATCAGCTCATTTGCCTGTTTTGACTCCATTTGAATGTGACAGTTCCGAAGGAGCTGATGCCCTCAGTGGACACTGAGATTTAAGCTGCCTTTGTTTGCTGCATGAATACAGCTATTTGTGGAGAAATGACACCATTCTACTTGGCCGGGTTTCCTAACCTGTCCCAGTGGCTTCAGTTTTCAGCTGCGTTTTGTTGGAGATATTCTTTCTTTTCGCAGGGGCAAACAGAAGATAATGTCCCCAACTCAGTCAAGCCCTATGTGCTTTCCTTTGGTGCAGCTCACACATGCCACAATACAAACCCCTGCCAAAAGCTTTCCTTTCATAGCTTGGAAGTTACCGTTTTTTGGAAGTGGAAATAGTTCAAAGTGGAATTAGTTGTGACATATCATTTTAAACATGGGTTTATAGCTTTAGGATGGACAGCTGTTTGAAAATTCCTGTCTGGGAAGCCTGTCATCAGCAAACACCCTAAATGTACATAGAGTACTAGCTTTTGGCTACTTACCCTTCTGTCCATCTGTTAAGTTCACACTGTGCCAAGTCATAAGTAAAGATCTTTCCCTCAGGCATGGGAGCTAGGCTGCGATTGGGTTAGATAAGCAATAAATATAGCACTGAAAATGTCATCTCTTTTGAAAGATTTTCCTTTGTGTCAGAAATAAACTAGAACTACAAATTAGTACACTGTGCTTTCCATATATTCATTAACTTGATTATGCATGGATTATACCATACCTATTCACAAATTCTACTTCAATAGGGAATGTCTTGCTTTTTGAACACACACACTTTGCCAATGAAAACTTCAAGCTTATATTACTAAGAGTCCAGTTAATTGTTAGAAATCAGATGACAGCTGGACATTTATGAAACTTTTTATGACTCCCATTAAAAATCATGATTTAAGAGCATTTTATTGTTTCTGAGAATTTTTGTTTTCACATGCCTCCTTATATTCATATTCCACAATAGAGAGATGTTTAATGTTTACATCACCCTGTCAATGATTAGTAAAAATATCACACAACTTAAGATTCTAACATTCAGGCATAATGAACAGTTAAAAGGAGAAAACTGAGTAGGAGCATTCTTCTTTAATCATTTTAATCAACACCACTGGGAAATGCTTGTGAATAATAAATGTGGTTAGCACAAAAAATATAGTCAAGCTCATGGCAAATTGTGTAACCAAAGAAAAAGTAACACATTTGTAAAGAATTTTGACTTTACTGGACAGTTTAATGTGCTGAATGCATGCATGAATAAGCATCCTTAAAATATGAAGTTGTATAGTTTTGGGTTTTTTTTAAATTGGAATACAACCATCTCACCCAACAAGACCTTGTGCACATTAACTTTATTTCTGACTGAAATATCAATTAATGGGAAAACAGCCCCAAATAACAAAGAAATTTAGACGATACTATGAAAAGAAAAAAAAAAAAAAAAAAAACTCGAACGAAACTTGAATTCAAATTTTGCTTAAATCCTACAGACAAATGGAAGAGGAGAGTGCGAGGAAACTTTGCAAAGACTATTTCAGAGTTACTATGTGTAAAAGGTCTCATGAGAAATCTTTTGTTTCAGTAACACTCTGAGCACATACTGAAAAGCCACTACACATTTGGGAGGCTTGCTCATCACCATTTGGGTTTCATATAGCCACAGAAGGTCCAGTCAGTGTTCATAGATTCCTATTTTTCACTGCATATATGTTCATTTGCTATATTTTTGTACTGATTGGTAAGTGAACCTTCTAAAACAATTTAAGTCTCCATCCATATTCTGAATCAAAATAATAGGGACACCTAGAGCACATGGCACAGGGTGGCATCCAGGTGGGTTTTGAAGATCTCCAGAGAAGGAGACTCCACAACCTCTCTGGGCAGCCTGTTCCAGGGCTCTGTCACCCTCACAGTAAAGAAGTTCTTCCTCACATGGAGGTGGAACTTCCTGTGTTTCAACTTGTACTCATTACCCCTTGTCCTGTCACTGGCCACTTTTTGTAATTTTTCTCTTTTTTTTTATTGTATTTTTGTAGTATCTCTCAGAAAAAGAAAAATAGACCAGTGGCACAAAAACCATGCTTATCTCAGAGCTAAAAAGCTATCATTGAAGAGAAGCATTTACAAAGGTTGATTGGCCCATCATATACCAAGTACTAAATTTAACTGGGCATTAAATTTAATGTTGATCTGTTAATTAATTCTAGGACAAATCTAAAAATATATTTCTTCAAATTTAATTTTACCCATTTTTCTTGTTCATGAACAGCAGTGCTATAGGAAGAATACATTATTGATCCTCCTAAAGAAGAGATTAGTTGCCAAAACAAAGGAAGGTTGGTTGCTTGTGCTTTTCGGGTACCATCTTGTAGCTGAAATGGAGCCCTCTGGAGCAAGAGTTGTTTTTATGGATCTACAGATCTTGCTTGAAGGAGGATGATTTTGGAGTTGAGGTTAATAAAGCAATGGAAGAGACAAGTGGAGAAAGAGAGGAGAACAAGTATTTTATTTTCCTGGGCTTAGAGAAAACTCTGCTAACTGGTTGCAAACAAGAAAAGCAACCAAAAAGCTGCTGGTGTATGACTGAACCAGAAAAATGCCTCTTTTGCAAGGACATAGTGGACAAAGAGGAGGTATTTTAAAATATTTCTGATTCTATTTTGTTTCACTGCAAATTTGCTCTATTATAAGGCATTTGCTTTCACTGATTATTTTCCAACAAATTGGAGCTCTGTATTCTAGGGCCTTTTAGGCTTATTTATTGTAAAGAGACCTACCTCGAGATTTGTTATCTTTCATAAATATAACCTTTCTCTCTAGAAACGGACCCCATCATATTCAGTACAATAATATTTCCCAGATTTTTTGTGGGAGAATGTGTTACACTGGTGAAGTTTCCATTCCTGTGATAATGATTGTATTGCCTTTTTTGTTGTTGTTGTTCTTTTTTTTACCTTTTTTTTTTTTTACCATTTACTTGCCGATTTGCATTTCACGAGCACCTTCAGTCTGCAATGTGAAGCAAATCTAGATTTAATGACAGATAAAACTCAGAAACTTTGAGGACATTTGTATTTACCTCCCAGCGCTCGTGATGTCAGATGATAACTTCAACTAGAGTGAAAGATTTCCTTGGTGTTACTAGGCTACCTGTCGCACAAGCAACTTTAAGTGTAATTAACGATTGCATTTATTTTATTGTGTTAACAGAAGAACCGAGCATTTTAATAATTACTATATTTTTATGAAAAAAAAAAATTACTTCTATTTGTCTGTTCATAAGCTGAAGTTTTATTTGAATGCTCCCTTCCTCAAGGACTGGCTTCTGCTTCATGAAGCTCTCTGAAGTGGAATGAGCTGAAAGCAAGCTCAATGGACCCAGCATAACTACGTAAATGGACCTGGAACCTTTTACAACTATTGCCGATTTGTTTCTATCATTTTGGAGAAGGGCTGCAACTGAACCATGCTGGAAAAAAGAAAAGGTCATTGACTGGCTCTGTGAATTACAGTACCTTGTCACCAGAGATTTTCCTTCCAGAATAATAGAAAGAAAATAAAGCTAAAGGCAACCGATTATCGATGGAGATGATGTATGATTCAAATATCAGTCTATTCACATCTTTTCTTGCTGCAGCTCTTCAAATCCTTGGTCAGCTACCCATCTCATTATGTCTGTTATTAATAATAATTGTTAGTTATTATTATTACTCTTTTCTAGTGGATTTCCTCCTATGATGCCTGAGTATTATAGCATTGATTGCGTATTTTTATCAAAATATTTCCAGTACTTTAATGTGAAAAACAAAACCTAAAACCTACCATACAAACAGATAAACGTTCAGCTGTTCTTAATTCCTGAAATACCATCAGCTCTTTCCACCTTGCTTGCAAGTGCATACATGAAAAAATAAAATAAAAATAAAAAAGGAAGTAACTAAATCTTTTGCAAAACTTCAAGGAGCAAAGAATAAAAATAAAGAAATAACCACTGAATGCTTCTTTTATAGAGTCAAGATGCATTAAATAGTATTATTAGGATATCCATGAAATATGCATGAAAAAAAAAGTGAAAAATGTGTTTACTGACAGAAAAAAATTTTGACAAAGAAAGGTTGTCTATAATTATTGATCATTTTAAGGAATTGAAATGTGAAACATGTTCCGTAAAATGTTGATGAGTACAGTGATTCTTTTGTAGTGGCTATGCTATATGGTAGAATCAAAAGTCTGGTGAATGTTTCAGAACCAAAATTTTATTATTATAGGTGGAAGAAACTCCACTAGAAAGTAGGTTCATTGACTGCAGTAGAGTTCTGGCCATTTACAAGAGCAGATAATTTGTTCATCTACAAGAACAGAGTGCTTTGCTTAATGATGCCAGCTCAAACTAATTTATTTGAATCCTATTAAAAATGGCAGAACTCTCACTTCTGCTAGGTGTGTGAGTGTGGGTATGAATGTTTTTTTTTTAAGATTTTATTATAGATTCTCTCAGTTCAACCAAGTTTTTCGTATTATGTTGTTTACTTCAACATAATATTTATCTTCCAACATTTCCTTGAGATACTTTGACCTATGACTGAAATGAGATTAGACAAGAAAATAGGAAATAACTATTCCATGCTCCACCCCAACAGTGAATAGACCTTTATTTAGAAATTTTTCTACTGGGAAACTCATTAATGCTAAGTAAAACATAAGCAAAGATCAGAATAATCTTTAAAAATGCCTAAATAAAATATTCAACATAATAATAATAAGATAGAACAATAAAAATAAAATATTTAATAGAATAATTCAATAGAATCTTACTGAAAGTTTTGAATGTATGAATTTAGTTTATATATATTTATATATTAGAAAGAGAAAAATATTTAGAAAATTATTTAAGAAATCTGTTTCTGTACCTTTAATATTTTTAAAAAGCCTAGAGAGTTATTTGGGTGTCCACTATAAAGAAAGACAATAATCTTAAAGAATACATTTCTTACTGGTAAAGAGACTCAGGTATGTTCCTCTATGGAAATTTCTTGCAAATTAAATTAACTAATTAATGTCAGTTACTATAAACTATTTCTTTTAATTAAATTGTGTCTGCCTTGCACTTCCTTTTTTAATATTTTTATAAAACAGAACATTAGAAGTTTTTTATTTTATTCTTGTCAGTTCTAGTGAAATACCTTGATAACACTCTGTTTTGCATTTCAAATACTATATGCTCATTAAAATGCAAATCAAGAGTCCAATCAGAATATGATGGCAATCAAATTGCAATATTCAATGAAGTGGTTTCCAAGATTACCTCATTAGCAGACATCATGAATTTCAGATTCTTACCGGACTTCTATTTGTTTGTACAACTGCAAAGGATCAATTATGGAGCCTTGAGATAGTCTAAAAATAACATAAGACTAATTAAAAGTTTCAATTGGGCTTGTATTAGCCTTTTTGTTTTGCTTTGTTTTGCTTTTTAATGTAACTGTTACAAATGAGCTATTGGAGGGAAAGCAGGGAAATGGTCAATATAATATTACACTCCATGTTATGCAAGTACTAAAAAGTGTATTCAAATGTTTCCATAGAATTTTAAAACATAATGCGGCCATAATACTCACGACCTTTTTAGCATTCTGTATTTCTGTATCATCTTTTTGACTTTTTCTTAATTTATATATTTTATCAGCTACAGCTTTCTGATTTCATAAAAAAAAAACATGTTCCTATTCTAAATTAGGAAAAAAAGAGAGAATCTTGATAATGTATATGTTACAAAAAGTCTCCTACCTAATTAACTATTTTAAAAAGTACAATTGTTTTTGCAAATTGAGCATTCTTTAACCAACCTTTACCTGACTTTTTTTTTTTTTTTGAAACTCATCATTTCTGTTAGTCAAACATCTCAGCTGATTTGAGCCTGGAAGCAGGCTAACAATAAATAACAGATTTGATGTCAAGCATACTTCCAAAGAGTGTGAAGGTAAATTTCTGGCATTATTATAGTCTTTTTCCATCAGAATTCAGAGCTTCAAGGTGCTGATGACTTGAGAAGAAACCAGAGAACTTGCCAGCTATTTGAAGAAGATATTCTTGTTGAAGGCAAAGGTCAAGACATCTGGAAAGCCTCAGAAAGTAAATAAAATCTACAGTACAGTTAGTGTATTAAAATATAACAAGGGCATCCTTCTTTCTGGAAATTCATGGCTGGGTTGTCCTCCTTTTTGGACCCATTTGACTTTGTGAAATGCAGCAGTGTGAATCCATACATTAAACTCAAATCATATTTGTAAGGTGAATTACCACATAGGGATTCTAGAATTGTGTTTTTTGTTAGGAATTCCTTTCTTAATCTAGAAACATGAAGGGAAGCTATGGTATCAAAACAGATAATCAAACAAAAGTCTCTTGTTAAGTTAGCAAGACTGTGGTCAAGTAAACAATTTCAGCTTTCAGAGCAGAATAACTTCTCAAATTTATAGTTTCAACAGAACAACTGTTTGGAACATTAATTTGAACACTTTTTATGTTGTACTATCAATTGATTTTGCATAATAATATATAAATATACATATATATATATATATATATGATTTACTTTTAATAGGCCAGGAAATTGATAATACAATCACCCCTTCAAACACAGGTCAGCAGTTCAAATCTGGCTCAGTTTAACTTAGTGACTTAGATTCATTAAGATAGGATAATTATTCACTGATGTCTGAACTTCATTTAATGCATACACAAAGCAGGATATCTAAACCATCTTCAGTTTAAGTCATGTAAATTAGTGGTACAAATTGCTCCTAAGTACAAATAGCTGTTTTTTGAGGGGGAGAAAAAGTCAGTTTTAGGGCAGATATCACACAATACCTCAAGAATAAAATAATTTGTTCCCTTTTTCTATGGAAATATTCTTAAGCGTGCTATGGATATAACAGCTAAATAAAAGTGTTCAGAGTAGACAGTAATAGTGTATATATTTTATTATTTTAAAAACATGGCCACCTGACAAAAAATAATTAATGTCCCAATTAAAACAATCACAAAAAAAATCTACTTAAGCTTTTTCAGAAATGTGTGCTAGTCAATCAGGTGCCCCAAAAGAGCTTTTCAGACACAGCAGGATCATTAATGTTGGGTATTATAACGTCTGCACTCATCATGTAATTGGTTTTGTGGGTTTTTCAAAAGTAAAAAGAGGAAAGACCCAAAGCACCATCCATGAAAGATAAAAGATAATAATACAATGGCATAAGAAAAAGTCAAAGAACATTTCAGTAAAAAAAAATATATATTTTGGTGGAAAAGAAATACTGCCAAGTTCAGAATTAGTCTAAGTTTCTCCTGTTTGTTCCCCGTTCTGTGTTCATTAGCTTACAGGTGCTTCAGAAGGCATCCCTTCTTCCCAGGAAGGGTATAAGAGCACTCCTCACTATGTGGTTCTGAAGACACTTTCTTCTTCCCCATGCATACACTTGGGCTGATTCCACTCCTGCCCTGTTTTTCTCCTTAAGAGAAAAGACCCTTCTGATTACATCGTCCCAGGTCTTTTGTTTGCCAGACTCGTCCACCGCCTTGGTGCAGGTCCCTCAGTGCCTCAGTGCAGGTGATGTTCCAAGGGGGAAGAAGGTCGCGCATGCCGGTACAGGTGATATTCCGAGGCAGAAGGCCGCCCATGCTGGGGGAGGTGACGTTCAGAGGCAGAAGGCCATGCGCTTTAGGGGAGGAATATGTAGTCCTTTCATGTCCCCCTCCTCAAAGAGTACACCCACTTTCTTGAAGTTTTCTGATACGTGTTGTTCGGGTCATATATGTCGTGTGCTTTTGATGTTCCTCTTTACCTGATTCTGGGCACTGCTGAGAATGCCATTGTTCAGGTCTTGAGCTGATCTTTCCAGAGACAGCATGCTGATGCCGAGTAGATAGCTGATATTACAGTCTTCCCAGAGTTAAGATGCCAGGGTTAAGAAGTGTAAATGGTGAGAGATAATGTCCTTGTTTGGATCTTGAGCTGGTCTTCCCAGAGACAAGATACCAGAGCATTGTTCAGGTAAATGGTGTGTCAAAAATGTCGAGACGAACAATCTCTTGTACTGCATAATCCAGGTAGGAGAAAAGGGGTACTCAGACTATTAGTCACATCATTGTGTCATGAATCTGTCCAAATGCAATGGCCTAACATGAAAATACAGGGAATTTGAAGCAAATATTTATAATCTCAAGGCAAATAGAGCCAACATGCTCATCACACATTTTTTACTTAGTGAAATTGCAGCTTGCAGAAACTAATAGTGAACCGTTCGAGACCACAGATTGATCAATTGCAGGTTTCAATTTGTCTGTGATTTTGAGATGAGTTTACAGTCTAAACAAAGAAATGGCATCCAACACTTTTTCTTTCCTAGGACCTTCTTCTTAGCCAATAGCATAAGACATAAGTGCAGAAGTCCTGGTATATTAATAAAGACACAAGGCATATTGGCATCCTGCAGCATCATTGCAGACAAAGTGTACATGCCAGGCACCTGGCAGTTCACTGCCACTTAAATTGTTTCTGACAGGGTCTGATGCAGATCCAGTCTGTTCAGTTCTGGTTCTGAAAGCCTGAAAACTTCTCTCAGGAGAATGAAAATCTCTGGCAGATTTAACAGCTGTTCAGAGTGTCAGCCCAAACACTCATTCTACTGCTCTTTCCCCTTCAAACCAAAGAAAAGTTTTTCAACTCTGCTATAAGAATAGATCATAATGACATCGTGATCTTCATATTTGCACCTTCATTTCCCTATTTTCTAAAAAAAAAATGCTACTTGAGGCAATTCAGCTTCCTGAAATGTAAAACTGGATTGAGACTGAATGCCTCAGAAAGAGTAAGTATATTTTAATATTTTAATATTTATTTTCAAAATGGAGTTTGTCAGAAGGAAAGAAGTAATCTTGCATGGATCCTGTTCTGTCTTGATAGTGACAATGAAACTAAAAAGAAAATGACACCAGCGCACAAAAGCGTGAAGTTAGAGCATAGACAAAGAGCTGGCAATAGCAGCCAGCTGGTCACGGATAGCTGGTCAAGTTAAAAATGTCACATGTCGAGATCAGTTAAAACTGAGTGAAGACATTGTCAAACATCAGTCAGGCCATAGTCCAGTAGAATAATTAGAATTCAGTTGTCAGAAAGCATATGCAATTCTAAGGGATTAAATTCTTAACAAGGAAAAAATTAGAGGCACCCCTAAATTAGAATAACATGCACCAACAACATGCATTAACATGGCCTAACAGACTCCTTCTTTTTTCCATTGGCAAGAGACATGATCACTGAATTAAAAAAAAAAAAAAGAGAGAGAGAGAGAGAGAAAAGAGAGATTGTTGTTAAAAAAAAAATGAGAGCTTTCAAAAGACTCTGTAATACCTGACTTCATATCTGATTTCACTACCTGCCACAAAAACCACAAAAGGAATAGTAATCTTCATGTTTACGTAGAATTGTTGCTAAAATCACATCCCTTTGCCTCTCAGCAAACCAATAATTGTCTGTGCTCTTGAAGAAAACACCAGAGAAATTCAACCAAAACAGAAAAGAAATAACATTTTTTCTCACTTTCTCACTTTTTTTTTAAGAACTTCACTCTTTCACATAGGTAGGTATAGAATGCTTCAGGAGTTGAAAGGTTATCAAAATTTGACAAAATTATGCATGACTTCACATTTCACAGATCTCAGATAGTTCCTTGTAAGTCTGAAGATGTTTTTTTAAAACAAGTGTAGATTTTTTTACCTGAAATAACAGGATATTGTCATAGAAGAAAAAAGTAATTGAGAACTCTGTTTTCTCCCCAGAAATAATACAGATGAAGTGGAAATTTTGATCAGTTACCTATGGTACAGCCAACAACAGGTATAGTGTCTGGAGAGAAACAGACATTCATAAAGAGCAACTGCTCTGTTCCGTCAAAGGCCATCACTAAGGTAGGAGAAACTATCCTTATTTTCCTCCATTGACTATCCACTCCAGATTAGTATTCCACTTGCCCTCTTCAGAGGATCCTTCAACATTTCCTTCCTATAGGCTGATGCTGAGCTGTCACTTTGACCTTTTGAAAGCCTCCAAGATGCAATGAAAGCAAGGTCTTTGAAAGGCAAGAGAGCTCCTCTCACAGTATGGGAGGACTTGAGCTTCATGCTAACATCTGATCCAGAGGAAAACAACTTATTGTAGAAGACGACTTTTTATGAAATATAAAGGTACTGCTTGGTTATTGTCCCTTGTATCCATTGAAATGAACACTGGGCCATAAAATGTCGGAGGAATTCTGCTTTGAGTCAACATAGGGTAAGAGAACGTACAATTTACATTGTGTAAAACATATGATATTCTTCACTGAAATAATCATACATTATTTATGAAGTGTCAATAAGTGCACTTTAACATAAATTAATGTTGAATTCCTTTTCATTCTGATTTCTTTAATTAAGTCTGTAATCTACATGTTCCTCAGTTTTAAATAGTTTCATTCTTTCATTTAAAAATTATTACAACAAGACCCTAAATTTTAATCACACAAAGGCTTCCCTTGTGGGATTTAAAATAAAAATCTTTGTCTTTTTAATTCTACATATTTTATGAAGCATGAGGATGCCTGTGTAATGGACTTATCAAAGTTGTCATTACTATACACAGAGATCTGCGTTTTGTGTCTGTTGCTCATCATTCATTAATGATACAAATAGACTTGTCTTTTGACTGTAGGATTCCTTTTTATAACTTCTAATTCATGACGAACATGGCTTTGTGTGATAAAAACCCATCAAAGTCATCATTATTCTACGTTTATCTTCACTGAACTGTTTCATCAGTTAAAATGTTTTGAGTCTTTTTCTGTGTGTGTATAGTCTTATGAGTCTTCTCCTCTTTTCTGGCAGGCTTACTCTTTTTAGATCCTCCCCAAAAGAAGAAAAAATAGCTATTCAAATGCTCTTAGATATTTTAATTTGAAAATCGTATTATCTGTTCTTGCCTTTTGGAAGAGGATTTACATGAATGTGATTTAGCACATAACACATGGATCTTTAAACTCTGTGCTTCTTCTGCATCACTGACCTATGGCAGCTGTCTTTTTTGTGGATGATGATGCTAGCTCACCAAAGAGGATGCTCTGAAACAAACTGCCATGCCCTTTGCTTTATTTCTGCATTCATCATCTGCAATGTAATGTTCTGCACACTTAACTTTTTGACTCTCTTTAATTCATTGTTTTGAAACATAAACACTTACCTTCCTAAAGATTCATTATCACTTAACTGCCTTGATTGAACTGTCTTTCTTGTCTACAAATACAGGGATGAGAATACAGTCAGTGTTGGGGGCTGCACTCTCATTTCAGCCCCCTCTTCATCCTACCCTCCCACAGTGGACTGACGATAAAAAAAAACAGACTTGGAAAAAAAGTATAGCTTTCAAAACCTGGCATCAAGGCAGGCAGCATTACACTCCTTTTTTTTTTTTTTTTTGAAAAAACTTTGTTGAAAAACTTTGTCAGATGATATTTAAGACTCAGTTAGCATGTGAGGTCTTTTCCAGACATCCATGATGAGTAATTTCTCTAATGAAATGTCATTTTTGGTACCACCCGAAACGCTTTCCTGAAAGCAATGGAAGTGAAATCTCAAAGTTTTTTGTTAATTTTTTATCCAGGATTCTCCATATGCAGAACAGAAAATCTAAATCTGACTGTCATTTTTCATGTTGTTCACTAAAACCACACAAAGACATATTTTTTTTTATAGTTATTGTTCTCATCTAATTTATTTTCTTCGTGGGTTACTTAGCAGTAGTTATTAGTTATATTCTACACCCCTGATCTACACCCCCTAATCTGAACTAGACTATAACTGCTTGTCTAAGACAAACCCCATCCCAGCCCCTTTAAAGGGATCCCAATCCCTTTGTTTTAAGAGAAACTGTATTCCTTGAGAGAAATGGCACTAGTTGGAGCTGCAATTATTTCCCATTAAAATTTTGAATGAGTGGAGAGAAGTATATTCTTTCTACCTAAAGCTAATTTATTTAAAAAAATTTTTTTTCAGCTCAGCAGAGTAGACCAAGGCCTGCATGATACACTAAAAATGGCTTACTGAGACATATTTCCCTAAACAACTGTGTCTTCTCTGTTAGTATTAGTATTAGAAACCAAAGCTACCTTTTATTTTTATTAATTTCTATTAAAATACTAAGATAAAATCATAAAAATGTTGACAAAGGGACTTCATTTTCATTCATGCCTAGTCTTTGTTGCTTTAAAATCTCTACTGGCATACTGCCTCTGCTTGAAATGAGCCAGATTTTCATGTGGTGCACCAATTAACATAATCCCAATATTTTCACCATTGCTTTTGTTTTTAAAATTCATAATTACAGTTTCAAAGGAGAAGTTCATGAGAAATCCAGAGACTCCAGTGTTTGTGTCCAAATAGTGGTATTCAAAGTTTTCTATTCACTTAATGACCCACTTCTGGCAAATCGTCTGTTCACTCATAAAAATATAGGTTGATTTTAAGTAACAGAAGTGCCAAGAAAAATGATACTTTTTGCCAAGGCTCTCAATGGGAGAAAATGATTTTAACCTTCATTCAAGAATCAAATGCTTATTGATTAATACTGCAACCTTGAAGGTTAAAAAAAGAAATCTTGCTCAGCACAACAATTTTTTTTATGCAACATGGCTTTCAGAAGGCATTTTTGACTGAGTTCCATAACACAGGTTAATTATAATACCTGAGGTCCAGAAACTGCAGGTTAAGTAGAAAGTTGTTCATGAATATTATAGATAAAGAAAATATAGAATATGGTAGAATTATCTAAGACAATGTCTATTTGATAATTTAAGGCACCTCAGGCTGTCAGACAAAAGTAAAAAAGCCCGCTAACACGAAGCTGATACTAGAAAAATTCAGATTAGAAATAAAGTATGCCAATTATAAGAGTAACATAAGTAAAGCTTTTGGACAATATAACAGGTATTTGAAGGATGGTATAGTCTTTGAAACCAAAATCAGACTTAAAATATGTACATATATTGGAAAAAACATATACTATGTGCATATATGTGTGTGTATGTGTGTATAAATATATATGCATTCATTCAGAACAGAACTGAGTCAGGAAAAGTCTGTTGCAAGTGTGGTACATGATGTAACATGAAATGAGATCAGGATAATCCCAACAGACTTTACAATCTGTGAATCTAGGAAAATTAAAAGCTGGTATAAAAGGACTGAAAATAAGACTGCATGTATTAAATATGAATGACGAAGAATAAAAAGAGTAAAAGAAGAGTCAGAATACAATATTAGCTAAAAAGAAGAGTTGGTAACTTTCACCAGCTAATTGATACATAAGGGATTCTGCAGTTCTGGATATGCTAAATCAAAAAGAAATGGAGGATTTTTTTCATATTTCTTTTTTATATTTGTGCACTTTAGAAAAGAAAAATCACTGCAGAGGTACCACTTAGATGTGGCATAGCTGGAGGATTCTAGACCATAAACATATTGGTAGAGATCATTAAATTAAATTATATGGGCATAGAAAGGAAAAATAATTGAATAACTAAGTACTTTGTAAGATTAGAACAGAAGGGAAAAGATTTTTTTCCTTTTCTTTGTACGTTTTTCAGAGGTAAACCCCATTTTAGAAACTTGCTTACTAGATACAAATAAGAGGAAGTGATTTAAATTCCTGTCACACAATAAGGAGGCAAGAAAGCAGTCTACGTGTTTCTTTAACAATATTTGTAAATGTTTGTATATGCCATTTATTCATAAATGTAACATAAAATCCGTTCATAAAAATGCAGCAATGCATTAGAGATCTAAGTGCAAAATAAGAGAGTGTGGGCATGAATGTCAGGAATTCCTTAGTTACGTTAATCATTACTTATTTTACTTATTCTATTCTTTTAACACAATTTTATACTAAAATGCAGACATGTCTTTCATCAGACCTTATTTTTGCTAAATATGAAAACATGTAAATAACTACAATAGTAAATGTAAAAAGGGGTAATGAAACCCAGAAGCTTTTCTGTTTGCAATAATAATTACCACTGACAAATGGATAAGGCATAAACAAATGCAACAGTATTACAGAACCTTGCATTACTCCCAGTCCCAGCAGAGAGACTGGAGAAAACCATTAGGCAAATCTTTTCTCTCTAACCATAACCTTTCTACAGTAAGAGAAGAAGATTGTTAGAAACAGGAATAATTCAATAGTCTGAAAATGGTCTATGAAAAACAGCCCAGCTGAAAGTTGCATTAGGAATTTTAAAAGCCCTTCCTAACTAGAGACACAGTATAAATTAATATGCTTTTGATTAGATGGAGAAGCTCAATCTCAACATGCTGGACACTTTTTCATTTCTGCAGTAATTGCGTATTGGTCAAAATGACTTCTCAACCCATCATTCTCAAAAATGTTTTCAGAAGTAACGAGAACTGCTATACAAATGACAAGGGCAGATATTTTGTATCCTACAATTGCCAGTGGATTCGATGCTCAACACTCAATCAGTGAAGAACTGATTTACTCACTTAACAAAAGTCTCACAGGTATCAGAAGTATTCAACAGGATTTGTAGTCTTCCCACACGTTTCTGTGTAAGATTCCTGCATAGATCTAGACAGTCCAAGCTGTTGGCCTTGTACCTGCTTATTTAGGAAAAAAAAAAAAAAGTATTTAAGTTCCAAGTATTAACCATGTCTGCAAAGGGAACTCAGATGCCTAAGCCTCTGGGATAGTCAAATATGTACAATGACTGAGCAATATAAACATCTATTGTTGAGTTGCTTAGAAAATACTCTATTATAAACAAATATATGTACCTTAATTTTCATTCTGAGAGTACCATAGAGAGTAGATTCCAAAATGTCACTTTCCAGAAAATCAGTCTTTTTCTATCTGAATTTTCCAAAATGTAAAAGAACATGTATTATGGGACAGCTAGCACAACTCTGGACTGAAGAAAGCTTATATAGCTGAATATATGGCTGGGCTAAATTTATATCACATCTCCATTTTTTCTGGTTGTATGGACATGTTGTTTATTGCAGGTGCATTCTATTCAGTGAATAAGCAAGAATTTGAATCTTTCTGTTCTGAACAGTTATGACTAGGGAAATTGGATGTTTACTGAAAGTATTTCTCAAATTAGACATTTAACCAAGATTTGTGGAAAAGCTTGATTTAAATCTTGTGTTCTTCACCAGTTTTTTATGTACGTCACTTGACCAGTGATGAAAAATAAAATCCCCGTGACTAGCAGGTATAAACTTCCAGATACTTTCCACTTATAATTTGCCTGCAAGAGATAGATGATTCATCATAATAAGAATAATATTAAGTCCAGCAGGATGGAATACATTTCTGGACTATTTCCTTTTCTTTCTGGAAAATAAATGAGGAATAATTTATTGACTTATTGTTACTATTATTATTCACTAAAATTGTTTGCTCAACTTTAACTGCTAGACATAGCAAAATGTAGCAAAGCTTTCTCTATTTTAAGTACACTATGCTCTTTGGTAATTTTCCTTTCATCCTTCACAAGAAATCGTGGGAAATATATTTTTTGACTGTATCTAATTTTCCCTCAAAGAACCTCTAGCCGTCTTATAAATCACATATTTTTCACTTCTGATCTAGTAAGCTGAGAAATCACCAAGGTGAATTCATTTGAAAAATATGTAACATTCCCGCTAACATATTAACTTCTCTTACTCAAGTCCATCCTCACCAGAATTCCTCTTAACAACCGATGAGGGTACCTTCTGAAGAAATTGTACCCCTCAGTATATCATCAATGTCCTTTTTGTGAAAGCTCTAAGAGCCCTCCCCAGTCTTCTTGCTTTGCTTCTGGATCTTCCCAGTGTCTGCAATGCTTAAATGCCGATTGGAGAGAAATTTGACACAATGTGAATATCAATGTGGGTGTTAGTGTCTCAAAGCCAGCAGAGCAGGCACAGCTAGGTCATTGAGAGATGTAAGCACTCAGAATTTGAATCGGTCCAGGACATCAAGATTTTCAGAGATTCTAGTAGAAATCCTGACAGGTAGGTTTTTCCTCTTGCAAAGAAAGAATTAATTTCTGTAGAAACGTCAAGTCCCTGCAAGAACAGAGAAAGTGACCTTTAAGGGAGGAGAGGGAAATATAGGATGATCAGGACTGTTTCAGTGAAGACTGACAAGTAAGGTGCACAATATTGAAGCATTTGAATACAAAAATATTAAGCCTAACCTAAGCCTAAACCAAAACTTCATCTGTAAGTCAAGAATGATCTTCAATAGTGTTATTATTAGGCTTGCTACCCCCTGTAATGTTTAAGTTGGTCAACTCATCCTTTAGGGTATGTTTTTATATACCTCCAAGCACAGCCAGACTCAGGAAAAAAATTCTTAAGTTTTATTATAAGGAGACATTGCTACACAGATTACCATTATTATTCTGAAGAAACTGCTACTCAATCTTTTTTATTATTTTTGGATTTACTCTCTAAGGAGAGCTGCTCTAATTGATCTGTATGTTCTCAGAGCCATGGCAGTATACACAGAGATTCTTCTGTTTGGTACTACTATGTAGCATCTAAAAACACCTAGATCTAAGGGGCTGAATGAAGTAGACTCTGTGAGGGAGTTTGATGAGCATGTGATGAAAGGGAATTCTAAATACTAAGCCCATTGAAAGCCTGGAAAGCTAGAGCACCATAAAGTCTGCAGTTAGATTAGTAATAGAGTACCCATAGCACTCCAGACACCTGCCTGTCACAGCCTGACATTATCTGTAACAGGCAGGCTAGGAGATAGACAGATCTCTTGTGGACAGACGGATCATGGCAGCTATCCATCAGTGCTGATGCATAAGCACTGCGACTTACCTTGGGAGACTTTTGCAGCAGCTGCAGTGGGGCTGATTTCAAAATCATGGAGACCCTTTCTGCTCCTGGCTTATGTGTTTACTCACAGAAATGAGTGACACTGCCTACCTAACTGCTTTTTGAGCAGTGGGGAGCTCAGAGAAAGTCTGCTAATGCAAAAAGGAGAAAACAGAGCTCACTCAAAGAATGCCATTTGTCATCTCTTGGTATTTTGAGGTGAGGAATAATGCAATAATACTAGCACATCTTCCCAGTCTACACCCCTTGTTCAACAAACAACTAGAATTCAGTGGGTCTGTAACATCTGCCCAGGACATTTCTGCCCAGAAAATTACATCTGCCCAGTCTATTTTCAATAGCTGGAAAAAACAAACTTAAAAAGACTATTGTACTTTTATTTAGTGCTGTTGCACAAGGATTCTCTATGTAACTGTCTGCATTAGGTACTACTGGAAAAGTTGGTACTGCTTGACAGTGTAAATAGCCTCTGTTTGAAAGTGACCAATATTAAAAATTATTTTGGGGGGGGTAAACTAGAGCTCATTTTAAGAAGAAAGAGGAGTAGCTTGTACCATATATTCATTTATGTTGTCCAATCATACTATTCAGACATTTATAGGTATTCACAAAATAAAATATTACTGAATGCAGGACAAACATTTATTTATTCAGGGGCAAAACAGAATATTCTTACCTATTAAATCCAAAGTTATTTATATGCCTTCACCAAGAAAACAGAAAAAAAAAAAGTGCTCATCAGCTTATTGAGAAGGTAAACAAATTTGAGTTGATATTATATGAAAAAAAAAAAAAAAAGTGGGGAAGAATTAACTCCTTCTAACAACACCTACTCATTTTAACATCTGATGACAGTACTTGCTTGAACTTAGGCAATTGCATCTGCCATGCAATTTTATCCAGAAAATTAGCTTTCTAGGGGTCAGTCTGGACTGGAAAGTAGCATATGAATGAATACAAAAAATTCACACTGGTGAAAACAAAACAGGCAGAAGGATATGACACGGGTAACTTTAAATAAGCATTTTTGCCTTATATTTGTAGTTTGCTATAGTTATTTTTCAAACTCTAAAATTAATTTTGAGTATAAAGGAGGGTTTGTGTTTTAAAATGTCAAAACTGGATGTTCCAAAAAAATGGAATTGTTTCCAATGCATTTTCATCATTTGAAGTAACTCCAAAATCTTCCTTTCCAAAGACCTTCCTCTTCACTATCAGTCAAAAATTCTTAAATCCGTAAACTGCCTTACTCACAATCCGGTTACACCATGGACCCATGTCTATTCAAAAAGACACTGACCTGTTTCTGATTTGAATAGCTATTTCCATAAGAAAGACAATCCTTTCTTATAGAAGAATGTGGTTATATTTTCTTCACAGCCTTCAGTTTGCATTGTCCTCTCCTTTTATGAAAAGGGGTTGTTTATAGAAACTAAGGAAAAATATATATTCTTTTTGTGAAGGGGATTAAGACCCATTACTAAATTAGTGGTAAGGATAGAATTCACCCCAGCCATATGTTACAAACTGTTGAACTTCATGATAAAGCCCAAAGTCCAATTTTGATAATGTTGCCCCCATAAATGTTCCATGCAAGCCACTAGGACCACTGCTGCATAACTGAGGAACTCTGCTTTAGGTTTTCTCATCTCCTTTGTCTTGATTATAGGGCTTTAAAAAATGACTACCACACTATTTTCTCTGCAGATTTAATCCTCTTCAGTGCCAGGTACCCATCCCTGGCTTTATTTGGTGTCTACATATTGCTGGAACTCCTGCCATGGAATCAATGAAGAAAAAAATTAGAGAGAGGTTCTTCTCTGTTTATTTTACTATTTTGAGATGAACTTTTCTCACTAATCTGCCTTTTAGCCCTTTGAAACAATGATGCTTACCAAATTCACTTTTTAAGAAAAAAAAAATCTAATTCTTACTTTTTTCTGTTATGTGAGCAAATATAACATAATAAGCACTCATAAAAGCAATGGATTTTTAAGTGATGATTGCAAATAAAACACCTTTGAGTCCTAGGGTTACAATATATTACTGCTTTTGTAGTGGCAAAAAGACAAAAAAAAAAAAAAGGAATAACTTTCAGGACAGACTTGTGGAAGACAAATTCAAAACCTCAAAAAGTCAACTTCAGAAACTCTTTAAAAATATATTTTTAGCAATTGTAGATAGTCTGAAAATATGTTGCAAGAGCCATGCCATGCCATGCCATGCATAAATTTTATATTTGCTTATACTCTGTAACATTTTTCAGAGTTATAAAAACAAGGAATATATGAGAATCTCAGCATTTCTGTCTTCTGTAATTGTGCACTGAGGTAGGTAGGCACTAAGAAAGTGGAAAGGCAGTGAGCAAAATTAGGACAGAGGCAAATAAGAGGAAGACAGGAGTCAGCTTTTCAAATGTAACAACAAAGCCAGATTTAATATTTTCTCTCACTGTCGATCAAACTCAAGAAGGTTTTTAACTGGGGACAGGTGCATTTTTATTTTTTTTTTCCCTCCACGGGTATTCACAATCAGTTTTTCTCTGCAATCTCCAGAGGCAATAGTACTCAGCATTCTGAAGATGTCCAGAATTTTGCTGTAGGTTTAAGTATTTTTACAATATCTTTTTAAAAACATGGCATTCTGAATCCTAATTCTAGCAGAGTACCTGTATTTTGGTTTTCTTTAAATGAAAATATCCTATCTTATCTGTTTAAATCCATTTTCATATTTGTAATTTTTCACAAGGTGGTTTCAGTATCCTACTACCTCTTGCAAAAATTATTTAAGAACATACTACCTACCAAAGCAGGCAGTGCAGATCAGTGCTGATATTATATACGGCTATTAATGCATTATCCTTCCAGGCAAACATAGAGAAAAAAAGCAGTAAAATCTGGAAGAAAAAAAATCTATTTGAAACAAAATGCGGTACAGAGATTGTTCTTTATAAATTATGTAGGTTCTTCAAAGACTGGTTTCTGATCTCTGACCTAATGTACTTCCCTGAAAACATTAGATTCTGGATTGATATTCACAATTCAGCAAGCTGGTTGGGACCTTTTGTTGTGAATTATGCAAACATACAATACAGCTCACTACACTTCTGCTACTCAGTAATGTTTTGTAATTTGGCCCCATGATATCAGTATAAGTGATCTAATTTCTTCTCTTTGCAATAGTGAAATGAGTTTCTTGGTCTCAGTCATAAATGTTCATTACACAGGTAAAGGGGTGTTGATACACCTATATTTTTATGCTCATTTTTGTTTTCATCATAGTTGTTGTTCATTTACTAAATAGTTTAAAATCCAATATGATTTCTGCTGTATCACAACCTGCTCATGCCTTAGTCCTAGTTTGTGTAGCATGCAGTGTTCAGCTGTTTACCTAAATGTAAGTGCAGCTAAACGGAGATTCTAATAAATCAGAGGAAACAGATGGGTACATGAAGCACTTTACTTTGAAAAGTAAAGAACTGTACGGGTTGTAAATTAAATGCTTATTAGCTGCGCTAGCTGCCAAGATTCTGTATAACTCACTCATATATATGAACTGTAGTTGCACAAACTGGCTGCATTAACTCTCAAGGACTTTTGTAAAAATTCAAGGTTGTACGAACCTAACCTACAGAATAATTGCTTGTCCAGACTTGATAACAGACACTAACAGAGCAAAAATGACAGTTTGATTCAGAGACAAATACAAGTTGGTCTTGAATGTCTGGCTTCCATTTTTCTGAGATGAGATAGCTGTCTTTAAAAAGCTTCAGCAGTGAATATCCTGTCAGTTTAAAAGGTCAGACATTGCAAGGCATCAGCAAAATGATGCTATACAGATCACTGGTAGAGAGAATGTGATTTCATTATCTTCACTCATCTGTTACATATTTACTCTGTTGTCCATCCTTAGCAATTAGGAAGATTGTGCAAAAGAATAAAAAATGTGGTGAACAGCTGAACGGAAATTCAAGTACAATATACCACATTAGAGATGAGAAGGGGAAGGTATGGAAAAGCATGGAGAGGACAATAATTCTGTGTGATGCCACCTTAAAAACACTGTTAATTAAAAAAATAAATACTATACAGTAAATCATGTGTGTAGTTCCAATCCTTCATTTGTTCTGCCATAGCTTCTTATGTTATATGTCAATATGAAGTAAATTAATCTCCAAAATGTAATACAGTTCCACCAGAAAACTGGTTCTGTTTTTGAAAAAAAAGCCAATTGCACTACATTCACACAGAAAAAGCAATAATCAAGAATGCCTACCTAGTCATTAATTTCAAAAAAAATTAGTAAAGGTTGACTATTGTTTGTGGAGGATCTTTTCTTCTACATATTAGTTCAAAACATATACAGATAAAATGTTTCATTTAAGCCAAAAAGCCCAGTCCCTCTCTATATAGAGTGTTAACAACTATTTCCAAATAGTTGTAACTATTGTTTATTTGGAATTAGTTGTTCCAAATAAAGCAACTATTTGTATTAAAAACACATATATGAATGTTGGCAAAGTGCACAAAATCCCCTTGAACTGTACACCTGAAAATACCTTAGGGAGAACAGTACCGTTACTATATAATGTCTATGTGTGATATTAAAGAACCAAGGACAAGAAGACAAGAACCAAGCAGCACAGTAGCTGCTCCCAACAGGAGATATACGGTAAGATGTCGGGTGCTGAGCTAGCAAGGGTGGCAAATCGCTCCTTTAGGATGAACTTTGCTTGAACTTTGCTCATTATAATCTCATTATAATGCCAATCCACACCTCCATCCCAAAAGTTACCCACCTCCGAGGTACAACCACTCCTCACTGAGCATGCGCTCTAGATATTTGATTAACTTTATCTTTAAATAAAAGCAAGAGACTTTTTCACCAGTCAGTAACAAAAGTATGACGACAGTCACTCAAGCTCCACCTAAATGTAAAAAAAAATAAATATAAAAGGTGAACTAAGGAGAGAAGAAGTTGGAGAGAAGACTCCATCGCAACTTCTAGATCAGTCAGCAGGCTGAACCCCTTTCCTCTCCTTGGGTCAGAACCGTGCCAGAAGAGACTTCTCAAGACTGAAAGCCCTCTCCCATCTTCTGAGCTGGGGGATGCTGCATTTGTACATCAGAGCTAGCTAAGAACCCCACACTGTAACAGAGAATTTCCTGTACTGACATCCGAAATTTGCTTTGTAAATGTTGCATTTGAGTAAATCATGCTATTCGTGAATTCGACTGCTTGTTTTGAAGGTGATTAGACCTATGGTCAACAGACTGTTCCTGAACTCAGTACTGCCTATAGTTGGGCCTCTAGTTGATCATACTGTTTGTGAACTCAATTTGCTCCTTGGAAGGCTATCGGACCTATCGTCAACAGACTGTTTGTGAATCCGGTGCTGCCAGAGTCAGGCCTATACTTACCACAGTATTTGGTATCCCTATTAAGAAAGGATTCCAGCCGCCCCCCAGTCCCTCTAACCTCTGAGGATCAGCTAGAACACAGGGGGATTCATCTCGTACCACAGTAGCCCCCCGCCTTCAAACTGCAACAGTATCAAGCTTTCCTGCATAGCCTATGATCAACAACCTTTCCGTGTGTTAGTCTTCTGTTATTAAAATGAAATGTTAATACTTTATTCCATGACATGTGCACTGTGAATATGAATACATGCACATGAAAGCAGCCATGTAGCCTCTCAGGAAAGCAGCTATAAGTGCTAGCTGGATCATGGTTGCAGGTTTGAAACTAACTTTGTAGCAAGAGTGATGTTAGACAAGTTTTCGAAATGTTAATTCAACAAAATGAATCTATTAGCATCACAAATATATCTTCCTTGTAAGCATGAAAGAACATTAATTTTCATGAAGATTTTGGGAAGCATATAAGCAGTGTAGTAGTCTGATGCCAAATTAGGGAATGATTTATTTTCCTAGATATTTTCCTCAAGATTTTGGAAAAACAAACAAACAAACAACATAAAAAAAACACTTAAATTTAGTATGATCAAAAAAATATGATTCCTGTATTCTGTTATCTGTTGGTGGCAATTTGCAGCTTTATTTGCAAGATTAGCTTTTTTTTTTTTTTTTTGGTGACCCTTCTTGTAAGAATATCATTGGCATGTACATTGTCAATATTTTTAGTATGAGGGAATCACTGGACCAGTAGTAGTAGTTTATTAATATTTTTAACTCTTTCTTAGCAGAAGGAAATATCTTCTGCCATAAAAAGCCTTGATAGTGCCTTTCTGTGTGTGATGTATGTTGTCTCACATTTAGTAAAAAACAGCTCCTTCAAAGCAGTGTTATGTATGGCGCCGATTATGGTGAAGAGCCTTAAAAGATGATAGGACTACAGGATTTAGAAACCATTCTTTTGTGTTTTTCTTTTTCTTTCATCTTTAGTGATTGATGAGAGGCATGGAAAGCTTATTGAGACAGCTGAAGTTCTTGAACACCCATTGGAGAAACAACATAAATCAAAAGAGCAAATATTCAGTGATTTAAAATAAAAAAAAAGAGAGAGAGAGAAAAAAAAAGAGAAGAATTCTCACACAGTCTCATAATATTGCAAAGGGAGGGAGCTTAGTAGAAAATGTTCTTGTTAACATTGATGCTCACTGTCAGGTTGCTTGAAGACAGCAAAAAAAATTATGCTGCCAACTAAAAGATGTACATTTAGGACTGAAATGGAGACTTCCTCCTTTCACTTAGCTTTTTCTGGGTGGTAAGAATTTTTAGCAGTGATTTTTCTCTGTTCAGCACAGGAGCTATTAAGCTAGTCTTTCCTTATCTTTTCATCTCATTTGTAAGGCAGAATTTACAGCAGCCCTGAAGATAGCAGAATACCTAGCTTCTTAATCAGAAAAAAAAAAAAAGAAAGACACAATAAAATATATGTTATTTTTCAGGAGATTAACCTGGTGAGTTAGTGTTAGAGTGGAGGTAATTATAGCTAGGTTTGGTGTGGTTTTTAGCAGCAAGCTGTTTTCTTAGATGTGAGCATAGCAGGTATGTGCTTCTCCCCACTATGCCTTTGAATCTTTACATTACTAGTGTCTCTGAACTAAGTAGAGAAAGGCAGCCATTTTGTGCACGGTTTATTTGTATGTACTGAGGGCATTTTATATGCAGCTTATTCATTGCACTGACTACCTTTTTCATAACGTTTCCCAACAGACTACGTTTTTGTTAATGAAAATTACAGTCACATGAATGCCTAAATCGTTGAAGAAACAAACCATCCAGCAAAACTAATCAGTGTTTGAGACACTACAGTGATGGATAAAATCTGAGAATAAAACAACAAATGAAATGGCAGCAACCATATTCCGAGTGAAATAGATAATAAATGATCAGCAATTAATTATTATTTCTCCTTATATAAAATATTTCCACAGCATTGTCATTATAGCTGGTGTGTTTTTAAACTATGATTATTGTGCATTCCTATACTGTTTCCAGAGAGCTAATATTCTGACATTTAGTTATACCATGTTTAGTGAATGACATTTCTACATAACCAAATGTCACCTTCTCAAGAAAAATGTAAATGATAATGCTGCCTACTACCATTCTTCCACCTGAGAGACCACAATCATGTCAAACAGCAACCTCTTTAACTTTACAGGTACACAAAATTGAGATCCCATATTGATTTCTTCTATGCTGTTAATGTCGACTGACTTTTGGAATTGATCATTTCAGTATTAAGCTCTGCCAGAAATGTCCTATCTGAGGTTGCAGCAGGTGTACTCACATTTTTTAAAACAGTAGGGGAACTGTCAACATCCAAACTTACATGCTGAAGAATTATTAATGGATGGTTCTCTAAAAAGTGATGTTTCTTATTTATTTATGTAGACTTGTGTAGAGGAGCTGGGAGAAAATCCAGACCAAAGAATTTGGCTGCTGCAGAGACTAATGGTAAGCACGAAAACACGCTGAAATCTATACGTGCCAAATACAGACAGCCCATCAGTCATTTGAGTTAGGGTGGTTCTTCATATATGGTTTTAGTGATTCTTAGGCTTTCCCTCAGAACACTGAGAAATATTAAACAGCCCTGAAGCAACTTTCAAATAGAGACTGTGATTGTCATAATGATTATTGTAAAAATAATAGTAATTACATAATAAAAGTATAATCCTTGCATACAGTGTATTAGATCTTCAAAATCCGCTTGGACGCAGTCCTGTGCCATATCCTCTGGATAACCCTGCGTTTGCAAGAGGGTTGGATTAGATGACCTCTAGAGGTCCCTTCCAACCTTCAGCATTCTATGATTTAGAATATACTGGCAATAATTTTTGAATATTAACAACATAAATCAGGAGTCAGTTAGAATTAACAATGTAACACATTGTTGTTTTGTAATGGCTGATTGTTTGAAAGTAATTGTAAGTAGGTTTAGGAAATTCACCAAATTTTAACTTTTCTCCAAAAATCATAACACAAAATAATCAGGTTTGATAAAAGTATAGTGTCTTGTTACGCCTTTGTGACACACAGATCTTAAAAATTCTTCAGTTCTTTAAAAAAAAATCTTACAAGGAATATGTGGTAATTTCTTTTGTTTGCATTTTAGATGGAGAAGGGATATAAATCTGTATTTAGACATAAACATCTTCTATTCTTTACATGTAGATAAGGAGGTAACATAAGATGAATTCACACTATTGATGAGGAAGCTTGGAAACCAACTACATCTGCTAATGCTACAAGTCTGGAAGAAAGTCTAACAGCCATCATACATTTCCCTCACTTTCTTCTATCCATACTTACACACTTAGTAAATTTACCCCACCATCATTATTCATAAGTATGTACTCCATAAACTGACTCAATTCCTCTCAAGCATTTTTAAGATTTTTCCTCTCGTGTCTATTACCAGAATTCTGCACCAGACTATGAGTATACTGGTCAGTACTGTTGTAAATTTAGCATTTATAAGCTCTGAGCATATCACAACCCTCCCCTTTTAGATGACAGAAGCTACAAACATGACTAAAAAGTCAAATGCGAGGACACTCTGATGCTTTAAAAAAATTCCATTCCATATTCTTTTGCTTCACTTCACTTTCTGACCTCATAGCATACAAGTCAAGTCTTTGCTGCTTCAAGAATTAGAAATATTTGAACCAACTCTGTGTTATATTATACATAAAATACTTAATATGGCATGGTATCTTTAAAATTGGCATCCTATCTTCTGATAGTTTTATGCATATTTTCCAGATGATTTTAATTACTTTATGCTAGACTGAGGCCAAATGTATACAGTAATTTTCCTATTTATTCAAAGAAGACAATAATAATCAAAAGAAGATAGGCCAAGGCCTCAGAACTTCAGTTAAGCTAGTGTAGCTTAGAGCATCTTTTCTATTATGCTTGACTGGTATTCATGTTTCTTATGAAACAGAAGCTATAGTTTTCAGAAGAACCATATAATATAACCCTCCTTCAGTACACCGCATGACCTCAGAAAGGGACACAAACAGTCTTGAAGACACGACTTTCCTCACCTGTACCTTTAAGACTTCCTGGGACACTTATCCTGCAGCTCATTCAGCCAACCTTTGAATTAGCAAAGACATTTTTGTCACCTCAGACTCTAGCAGGATATTACACGTCAGCAAAGTTGTCAAGGAAATTTACATTAATGCAGACTAAATATTTTAAGAGGAAATAGATGTACACACAAGCAAGCTTCTTGGAAAATAATTAATTTACTGAATGAAAAGTGTATTTTTGATGATTTTTCATATACACTGATCATTTTACTCAGCGGCTGTGCTCACATGTTATTTGATTGCAATTAATAATCTCTTGCAATATGAAGAGTCATCTTACTTTGATAATTAAAAATCACCCTGCTTATATAAGTTTTCTTCTTAATAAACAATGCCAAAATCTTTCTGCTTCTACAAAATAATAAAGAATAATTTTCTATGAACTGAGACCTTTATTGAAGTTTATGAATTCACTTGAATAGTTTTCTTTATTTTTTTTAGATTAACATCTTAATTTTGCAGCCTTATCAATAAATTTTTATGTTAATACTTTGTCAGGTTTGAATTACATTACAGCTGCTGGAAAATATTCTGATGAAACAAATCTAAGTACATTGTTCATTAATTTATTGTTCTAAGTATTTCACATAGTACTTGGTAGTTCTAATTTTGCATTGAAATTGTGCTTTGAAAATTATGTATATTCAATCAATTGAAAATTACCTTGGTGAACTCTTATGATTGAACTAGTTCATTTATAAAACAGCGAAGTTTAAGGAACAGGGAGAAAAACATTATGCAAATTTGCAACCCAACCAAAACATAGATACAGAGAAGAACAAACAGATAAACTGGAATTTGTAACACTTTTTAGGGACAAAAATATATGTCATTCAGATACTGTCTTAAGCAACACACATCAATCATTGGATACAAACCAATAATTGGTAAGTCTTGGATAAGGTAAGTCTAAGACAGGAACAGTAGCAATGAAACATTTTCCTTTTCTGTATTCTTCACTACGAGGTATAAGGTAAATCTTATAACTGATTAAAAAAAAAAAAAAGCTATCAAAAGCTAACAACAACCTTGAAAAGCAGCCTCACTAAAGCCCAAGATTTTTTTTTGTTTTTAGTACTTAGTAAAATTACTAAGCTAAATTATGACGAACCTTCCACAGACATATTTGCATGCAAGTAAGAAGAGTTTCATTTTTAAATGCACAGAGACCGTTTAAGGAATAAGAGTTGATGTTCCCTTTGCTTTTCAAGAAGTTAGATGCCTAATCACTTTCAAAATAGAAGAAGCACCCCAGCCCTGAGAATCTCCGATTTTCATGTGCCTGCCCTCATCAGACCGTTTAAAGCTGTGCAATAGTGCTAGTTACTGCACAAAGTAATATTCTGAGGTGCTTATAAACATATTCTTCAACCCTTCTTCCTTAGTCGTACATTAGGCTGCATAAAGCCTAACAGTCCGAAAGTCTCTAGGATTTATTTGAAACGGGAACATGGACTATAGACATTTATACATGCATTAACTTAAGAAGTTGTAAGTCATGAAGATGATTAATATATCAGTTATGATATGAATGAAAGGTCACCACAGACCACAACCAATCCCTGTGCCAGCAATAAAAGAAGAGCACTTGCATTTTAAAAAGCAAATATTCTGTACATAGAGTGTCCTGTTACACAATTCTTTTGCAGGGGGGATAATGTGTTGTCTGGTATAAGTTACTGCAGATGCCATGAAATATTTTTTGTAAAACGTGTTGAAAGGGTTTTCCAAGCATCTCTGCCTGAGTCATAAAGCATGACTGAAGTGCCTATATAAAAGAGAAGGTGCTTCAGTAGGAAGTCTAACAGAATTTATCTCAATGCCAGTATGTTTTATGCTAGACTTTTTAGTATAATTAAATTTTGCTAATTACCTGGCTATTTAAAAAATATCAGAATTAGATCTCTCATCTAAGGAATCAGCTCCTTCATAATGGCATGCATTAAGTAAAGAGTCTATTAATTCATGTCTGGAGGGAAAATGTAAAATTTTTCCCCTGTAAAACTTTTCTTCTTATTTATGAAAACATTGACCAAACATTCAAAGAAACCAGAGAAGGAATAAAAGCCTTTCGGAAGCTTTTCATACAGTGGTGTTTTCTGTCAGCCTCTAGATGGATTCTCAATGTTCCTTGCAAGAATAGTACATGGTGCTATCCATATTCCTTTGCTTTCAGCTGCTACTGCACACCTGTGGGATCAATTCTGGATTTGATCAGATTATTAATTTTCACATGTCGTAGTATTTCTGTGGCATGATGTACGCTCAGCTTCTGAGTACAGTTGAGGCACTATCACATTAAAAAAATCAGGATGATGAATAGTCCCAAGTCTGGCCTTCATTATTTTGTCTGAAGTGTATTCAATAACTTTAAACTAGCACTTGCAAGAAGTTTTGAGATCAAAGAAAACAGTAAAGCAGAGAAATCCAAACAAAGTCAGAATGAAGCCTGTCCTCCACATTTCCATTTCCCTTCAGTTACTTGATCCCTGAGCAATCTGGGGATCAAGTCGTAATGACTAAATTTCCCAGCTTTTTTTAATGATTCATTTCTTTCTCTTGTGGTTTCTTGTACTCTTCGGCCTCAAGGATATAGAACATCAGGTCAGTGAGCATGAAACAGGATTAATTTCGTATGCATTAGTCCTTCAAGTCTGAGAAAACACACTTGAGTTTTTTAACCATATACTTGAGTTTGTTAAACATAATTTAATACATCAAATATAGATCTATAAAGTGTGGTCAATTGAAAATTGGACAATTTATTATTTGTATTCTCTTTCTATATTTTATATACTAACTTGAAATGCAATTACACTACTTCTGGTAAATATGTTTGTAACATAAAACTTTATTGCTACAATAGCTTCATAAGCTATGAGAAGATGGACTGCATGCTTACTAAGAAATATTTGTATGCATTATGTTTATAAATTCTGTCATAAGAAGCAATTTCAAAACAAAACATTTCTTCTGGTATCTTCCTTCCTATAGCTAATTTTTCTTACTGAGCAAAAGAAATAGAGGAAAAAAGCACAAAACCATAGTATTGTTTTAGGATACTGGAGTTTCTTTCCAGTCATTTGACATATTAGTGTAAGAAATACCAGGCTTCAATTCAGCTCTTGGTCCAAACCGCATATTCAGATGTACAATGTTGATATTGTGCTTTGCACATCTACAGCATTTTTTCAGTGACTTATATAGAGCTACAGAGTTACAGAGGCTTTTTATACCTCATGGCACCAATTTGCTCCCTTTGTTGTACAAATTGTTGCATTTATCAGGTCCTCTGATCTTCACTCAAAGTACTTTGGATTCCTTCATGCTCCAAGCAGTATGTTTACATAGAGAGAAAGGAGAAGATCGGTCTGCCTTTTTACATATTTTGGTCTTATCCCAGCCTACAGTCTGAAAGCATAAGAAGGCTGTGTCTCTATCCTGCCATATATTCATACCCAAGGATGAAAAATTGGACCTTCAAAAGGAGAACACATGCAAAGGGAAGGAGGTTTCGAAAGAGAAAGGGAGAAATGTGCCTCTTTTTTTCTTACTATGCAAGAAATTCCTTGAATAAGCCTCCTATGGAACATTTAGCTGTGAGTCTTTTAATCATGCTGGGTTTTTAAAATATTGTTATTGTAATTCCATTTCTGTGTCCTGAAGGCTTTTCAAGTTTTAGAAAGGCAAAGCAGTCTGATATATCCACAAAGTTTTCTGGGACAACCAAATTATTAAACAGAACAGTTTTCAATCCAAATCTTATTTAGTAATTAACTTGGAAATTTGAAATATATCATTGATTTTAATTTTTCACTTCATTTCATTAATTTTGAAATTTGAAATTTTTCCATTGCAGTGGCAATAAATATACTACAGACAAGTTCTAGGATCTGGAAGGATTCCTTAAAAAAAGAAAGATTTGTTAGTACTGAGATTTTCTCTTACACTTACACTTACAAGTTTTCTTTATAGAGAAAGCAGTGAAAAATTCTCTCACTTTGAATTTCTATAGTTTTTTTCTTTTCTGAGGGCTTCTCCCTTCAGCTTTGTAAACGACCTAGCTAAGGACCTCTACAGAATTCACATCTCTGCACACACCTCAGTGCTTTTCCACCCTTGAAAAGACAAGTGAGCACTCTATGCTCACCCTTCTTGCCAACCTCCTCTCTTTCACACTATAGCACCCACAATGAAAGAACAAGCAAGAATTTAGAGTTAACACAGGTCTGAAGAACATTATATTTTCTTGATATTCCTCCAAACATATATTTTTCTGGATAGGGTCATATCATAGAAAGAAGTGCTAACCTGTCTCTTCTGTTTTCCACTAAAACTTTTGTTCTTTGTTCTGAGTTACAACTCTAGAACTCCTGACATAAATCATCAGGGACTCTTTCCATGTCAGATCCACAAACACTGTATTTATAAGTTATTTCCACAACTTCCAATGGATGTGCATAATTTTTTTACAGATCATAGGGGAAAAAACAGAAGGCCTTATATATTTAGGCTTAGTATTTGTGACTGTGACAGGTAAGTGTGCTGTGACAGGTAGGCAGTCTTCCCAGAGACACAAAAGCTTTTTTCCAGTTAAGCATGCTGGAAAAAAAGTTATGCATCTCCTTTTATTTCCACTGTAAATATATTCTGTGCTATGGTAAACAACTTTTCTTGTAAGCAGTTACATATTTTATCTGAGTGGAACATAATAAGTATTCAAAAGTCTTTTTACATTTAACTAGATTTCACAGTTGATTAATTACATCTTATTAGAATACAATTACTATTTTTGAAAAACTTTCATTTTGATAATCTCATTAATTTATTTAGATGTATCACAAGAATTTCGCGGATGGGAAAAATGCAGATGACTCAAGAATCATACCAATGCCAAAAAAAAAAAAAAACTGTCTGTATAATTCAATATTCTTTCCTAAAGAGAATTAAACACATCTTACTACTGATGACCTAGAGACTAGAAGATTGTGCCACATAACAGAAAAAAAGCTATGAGCTGTAGAACTGAAGTGGACCAGTATTCTGAGGAGAAAAAGGAAAAAATCCAGTAATCTTTCTTCAAAGCACGATAAATGACACTTCCGGATTCCCCAGTGCAGTAGAAGCATGACTGAAGACTACAGCAAAATGGTAGCTCAGATAGTTTTCAGCTGCATTCACTTGAACCTTCAGGGAAGAGAGCAAAGGCAACAAGATAACAAAATCAACAGTTGCATCAAGGACAGGTGCTTTTATAGTTTTTATAGTTTGCACGTATACCTATTGAGAGGCAGAACTGATGGATGTACTCTCTGAGAGCAGCTGGCATCACAGCTCCTTGGGACTACGGCTGGTGCAGCTGATAAGAGGAACTGCGAAGCAGAAGGACCAAGAAGACTGAGAAAGAGACTCAAATGATTCTCATGCATTTTTAATACATAGAGGAAATGTAAACAAAACTATAGGAAGAAAACCAAGAAAAGAAAAAGTACTGATATTGATCAGAACAGTAGTCAGGAAGGTTGTTCTGACTATGCGTGATGTTGAAAGGAGACTTAGTGTGATCTGTAAGAAGCATCATAAATATTTGTACCCTAAAATGTGAAAAACGTGGCCAATGAAATAAGAAATTTGAGTTTACAGTGTAGGATGTAAAACTGAATACTGTGAAGTGGAAACAGAAATAAAGAGGATTAGTAGCTGTAACTGGTTCACATAGCTGAAAGACATACTCCTGAGAAAAAAAGAAAGGAAGTATAGGGGAATTTTTAACTATGAATTAAGCTCTAAGAAAATAGCTTATAACATAGGTAGAATATCCAATAGGTTAAAATTATCTTTAAAAGAGATAGTATTACCATTTTGAAATTACATTTTATGGAAATAGAATTATCAGGGAGATTTCCTCACTTAACAGGACAAGCAAGCGTATCAAAAGCTGGAATAAGCAAAAATATTCAAGATGTGGAAAAAGATCAATGCAAGCCATAAAATTAAATAATTTACACTGCATATTATGTATCTATGAATTCTAATATAATGCAGGGGTGTACTTTCACAAGACTGATTAAAATATTACTCTCCAAAAGCTGGATTTGCCCAAATTATGCAATTCAGAAAGTAACCTCCTGCCTCTAAGACAACTGAATCTACAAATATCTCTTGCCACTTAAACCTGAAAGATCACAGATGAAGCAAGAGTGTGCCATGAAATAATCTAATGCTCTAAAATAGCAGTGAAGAACATCAGGTCACTCTGTGGCAAGATTTTTTGTATTACTTAACTGTTAAAATTGAGACTGTATAAAAGAAGGATACATAAATAAATAAATAAATAAAAACGCCCTCAAAGATAGTTATACAAACAGGTCTCCAGACTGCATAGGCATTGATTCTGGAACACGGACTGTACCAGTACCCAGGCAACAAGTCAAAGGTGATGATAATTGAGGGCTAGCAGTTCAGTAGATTGCTCCTGACCATTCTGCACCATAGATACAGCCACAGTGATGATTAGGCTTCATGAAAGATTATCACCCTTCTTGGATCATTTCAACATAATTATGCTCCTTTAGCTACCATTTTCAGTGTATTCTGCCTGGACAAAGACAATTTAAATGCATTTTCTATAAATGTGCAATTTTCTTATGTATGGACATGCTCTTGGACATTTAAAGTTCAACATCTTTGTGATCAGAGAGCTTTTGCATGGATTTACAATTTTGTGCTTTTTGAGGAGCGTTGTTTGAATATTTCAAAACAGGCTCTTATTCTCGGTAATCGTCCATTAGTATATAGCCAGAGAGAGAAAGAAAGTCAATGCATTTATCAGATGTATCTCTTAACACTACTGTTATTTTTAGCATTCTTTTTCTAAAATTTTCTGTTCACTTAGTTCTTCTGTTCAGAAAAGGGAGCAGTATGCCTTTGTATTTGTGTGTATATGTGTATATATATACATTTTCAAACATTCTGGTTTAGAATTAAAATTGAGCAATTTTAAAACATTTTGAATAGTAGAAGCATCGAGTGATTCTAAATAACATTAACCCATTCTAAACTGCCAAAAACAGTACCAAATGGCAGAGACAGAAATAGTATGTAAGAAAGAACCAAAAAAAAAGCTTATTTTCCATTTGTATTTGATAATATATGGCTAATAAGATTGAAAGAAGGGCTACTTTCAGCTTTCACAAAACTACTATGAAAAAATATATTTAACAGTAACATATATTAGTATTACATGATATAGATACATAAATTACCTCACTCTGCTCCTAAAAGTTAGAAACCTAACTAGCAAAATTTACATTAATGCATTTACATTAACCTATTGCAACAAAGCCACTTAATGATACCTAATTTAGCATTTATTTATCGCACCATTTTTTCACATCTATAGGCACTCTATATACACTCAATATTTCCCCAGTCATCAAGATTAGTAGACATATTTATCCAGCATTGAGATAAATATTTTTAACTGTATTATATAGTTTTTGAGAGAGAGAAAGCCTCAGAAATAATCCACTGGTCACTAGACCTTATGAATATGCTTTAACATCACATATACATTAAAAAATAAAATGAAATGTATGCTTCAGGGCATACAGGATAGACAAATTTCTCATTAAAATGTTTCACTTCTCATTGCCTTTTTCACCAACTGTACTGCTCAAAGCCTACCCTATGTTTATTCTCTCTGTTCCAGACACAGTAACCCAAGAAAAATTGGCCTAACAAACCTGTTTTTATATCTTTCTGGTTCCATTTTTAATTATAATCACAACGTATAGCATCTATTTTTAAAAAATTTCTTTTGAATTCCCTCTTTCATATTATTTATATGATCTCCTAATTAATCTCCCAAGACAAACATCATTCTAATGGGTAACCATTTTTTGCTCATGACAATCTTCTGCCTCTATACTGCTCAAATTTTGAGGCAGTGTAACATAATGCAGAGTAGCCATGCTTTATATTCTAGAATTTATATTAAGTCATTCATCTTTAAAATGCAGTCACACAGAAGCTGGCCATTGGAGGAGTTCTGTGGAGTGTTCAGTTCAGGATTTCAGCTCCAACAGTGATGATTATCAAGTGCTGCTTCTGAGAAGTATGAAAAAGCCTTCAGATGAGAGAACTAAACCCCCTGAAAGATTTTATATAAACCCTAATATTTACAGGCTTAAGCCCTTAATCATGAATTTTTTATGTCCTTCTAAATATAAATTCTAACAGGATATTCTGGCTGTTATGGTAAATACATAATCCTTCTTTTAATCTTGCTAAATTGAAGCATAACCTTTGACTATGAGTTTTACAGTTGAATTACATACTCTGTGAAAAAACAGTAAACTTTCTATCATTTTGAATTTAGTACTTTTTAGTTTCAATGAACCTCATTTATAGCACAAGGAAAAGAAAAACTTCTGATCTTTCTTCTCTAGTATTTTCCAGTTGAAGCAATAGCTTCTCATGCTGGCAATAGGCTGGTCTTTGTTCCTGTTGTCCCAAAGAGCTTTCCTGAGAGTGTTACCTGTGAGATAATTTTTCCAAAAGGAGGGAGTGATCTGAGACCACCAGTTCCAATGATACATCAGTGAGATGTGCTACTATACACTTGGACACTTCTGAAAACGCCCCTAATGTTTTACAGACCACAGCTATAGTGTGGGAATGGTAATATGGAAAGAGGAATTATAACAAAATTAACTTAATTCCCTACTTTCCAAACTGTGCTAAAAATAACTACATTAATTTAGATAAGGTGCTAAGCAGTGGCTGTGCTAAGTTTCAATAAGTCTATAAATAAACAGAAAATATTATTGTTGCACAGTAAGAGCCTAGGAACACCTGAGCTTTTGGGTTAATAATAATGATCATTCTAAAAACAACATAGAGAATCGTGGCATCTTTCCAAAACCACATTTTACTCACTTCTTCTTCCTCCAGACATGTTAATCTCCACTCAGAATTTTGCAGTTCTGGTGCACCAAAGCAAAAAAAGTTGGAAGAATTAGCTTAGTGTCTGCATAAATGTAAATTGGGTATCCCCTTTTCAAAGAATCTATTTATGGAAATCATAGTGCACAAAATCATTTTTAATGTGGCTATATGCATAAAATTGAGAGTTACAATGTTCTCACATCCATTTATATGGGCAATAAAGTCCAGTAGAGAATTGTGTAAAAATGTCAGTGTTGGATATCAGGCCTTGTAATTTTTTCTATAGATTCTTAGATTTACAACCTGTCTAGATTTATTTTACTTCCACAAATTAGACTACATTTACATGTTCATATCATTCAGATGCTTTGTTCTCATGATTTATACTCATCCAATGCAATTAAAATATTTGTTGTGATTTTTTTAAAAGATTTTTCAGTGATCTGAATTTTCACTTTGTATCTCTCAATCCTCTCGCTCCTTTTGTTTATCAAACTTTATCTTAAAAAGCAACAGATAAAATTATCTCTAAAGCAAATCACTGCATATCTCTGATAAAGCACACCTGATTTCAATTTCTCTCTAACACTATACTATCAACTTAAAAATTTAAATAAAGACTTTTCTCTAAAGAAATCGGTCTCTAATTGAGTAAGGTAAGCCATCTTCAGTACTGTCATTGATTTAACTCACTGTAACACAAAACAATCTTAAACTCTGTTCTCTGTTAAATAGTGAAACTTTGCCCAGGAATGTCACATGGAATTCATCCTGTTACATTAAACAGCATAGAGTAATACTGAGTTCTAGTTGGTTTGTTGCTTTTTCTAATTGAATTTAACCCTAGCTTACTGACTTGGAAAAAATAATCAAAATGCTCCTCTTTGCTACACTCCAACTCAAAGTAAAATTTGTTTCATAAAGAAACATGCAAACAGCATTGTCATTACTTACACACAAAACTGGAGGTAAACTTAAAGGCTTACAATTACAATTACAATATATATGTATATAAATGCATATCTATCTTAGGCTATCTTAACTCTCTAAAATATTATAAATTTCAATGCCTAATCTTAATGCTGTGAAAGCTCTGGTTATTCTTCCTTAAAACAGAAACAGACATCTCACAGAGAGCACCCCCACATAGATTTGACTAATTTCCACTGGTCCATGTGCAAACCCGAAGAGACAGGACTGAAACACATATCTCTGTTGAATATCCTACTGAGAAACTGAAATGGAAATGTTATAAAGGAACATTTGAAAACTGATCCTAAATATGCCGTACTATTCATTACATAATAATAGATCATCAATGAAATAACAGATCATCAATAATTTAAAATGAAATTTAATTATTCAGAAAGTGAGGCTCACTGAAGATTAGTTGAAACTAAATTCCAAAATGTCTATTTTTTTAAAAAAAGTCTTGAAACACATAAATACTTCTGAAAATCTTCTATTATATTTCATGTTCATCCCAGATTATGCCTATTTTAGCATATTTGAAAAGGTTATTTCAAATAGATTATTTCAATGGTCCAAGGAGACAAAATAGAGGCAATAGCAATAGAAAAATACATTTAAAGTCTGATTAACTGCTGGTTGTTTTGTGGAAGTGTCCTGTTTTAGAAAGAAAAGACTAAATGTTAAGTAGATAAGAACAACCTTCTTTTTTTTTTACCTTGTTATTTGCATGCAACATACAAAATTAAAGAATGGCTTTGACTAATAATACCAGAAAATTCAACAGTAAAACTGGATAGGGGAGGGAAAATAATTTTTCTTATTCAGGTAGGTGAACATTTTACCACAAATATATTTTTCTAGGTGTGAGTAATTTCAAAAAATAAACCCGAAATTAAAACAAAAATGTTTAGTATAAGCTCATCATTTTACCCCACAATGTTGGGGACAAACATATTTCATAAGGAGATTTAATTAAAAATGAATCTATCTAAATTTTTATTGCTGTTCATTGCAGTATGGAGCTAACTGCACCTAATTTTTCTCATCTATTATACATTAATAAGGAGAAACAGGTGTTATAAAGTCCATATGGCAAATGGCTTATTTTAGTTTTTTCAGGTGAACTCTGTCCTAGAACATTTAAAGTCGCTCACTAGCTTTTTACTTGTTAGGAAAAAAATATGGATCATATGTTAGTTCTCATATGTTTAACTCGCACGGAGTCAGGCTTTCTACATTCACCCACAAAGGCATTCTCATGGCCAAATTCCCTTATTGTCCCGTCTGGTGTGGAGTCTTAGAGCATAACTGGGCATCATAGGAGTGCTCATTTGAGGAGAATCTCAAGTCCAGCCAACCCTCTCCACTGTTTACAGCAGAAACTTTGTCCAGGAATGTCACATGGAATTCATCCTGGAATATGAATACATAAAACACCATAGAGTAATACCGAGTTCCAGCCACTCCACAGTGTTTACAGGCAGAAACACAGTCAGACTCACATGTACCTGCCTACATTAATAGACATTCCAGAGGGCATACACCTTTATGCCCCAAGCTGGACTAGAGCATCACAATGTTCCTGTGCCTCTCTCTGCAAACAGATTCATACATGGCTACAGCTAGCTCCTGGTCTCGCTGCTATGTTGACAAAGTAAAAAACTACTTGCAAGGATGAGAATAGCTAGGTTGATTTTTCACAGGAGCCTCTGTACCTGGAGCTCCTACTCTAATACTGCTTGCCAAGAAACAATGTGATGACTGTGACTCAGTCCTCTCCTTCAAGCAGGACAGTGAGAGAATTACAGAATCACAGAAACACAGAATGGTTAAGGTTGGAAGGGACATCTAGAGATCATCTAGTCCAACCCTCCTGCTCAAGCAGGGACATCTAGAGCACATGGCACAGGGTCACATCCAGGAGGGATTGGAAGATCTGCAGAGAAGGAGAGTCCACAGCCTGTCTGGGAAGCCTCTTCCAGGGCTCGATCACCCTTACATGTATCTACAAATCACGCCATGCCTGCATGGGAAATATTGCAAAATAGCACATGCCTAATGCCCCTGGGCAGCTGCTGAAATGAGCTATAACCAATGCTTGCTTTGGTCTTTTCCTCGTATTCCTCGATAGTACTATTCATTTTGCAACAAGCAACAGTACTGTCCATAGCCAATATGTGTTTTGTTTTGTTTTTTTGGGGTATCCATCCTAATAACTTTCAATATCTACTACAGGTTGATTCCCTAATCTATCTTCCCAAATTCCCTCAGTCTTCATGTAAATTGCATTTATCATGAGATTCTCTCAAGAAATAAGGGACTGGAAGGATTGTCAATATGGATTCGTACTGCATGCTCCAGTAGGAAGAAGCACTGGAGCAATCCTGAGGAGCAATCTGCCA
>NW_010582647.1:318075-357459 GCF_000705375.1 Tinamus guttatus | reverse complement strand
CTTAAATTCACTTCAAATAGTCAGCACTTATAGAAAAGCAGTCTTGACCTGAGAAAATATGGAATACGAATAAAATAATTATGCTGAAAATACACAAACATTAGCAAATGTGTTCCTTCTATTTTCATTCCAAGTCTATTTTTAATTAGACTAAGAAAACAAGCCTGTGGTGGTTAATACAGAGAAATTGAACAGAATATCATTGATATCGCTGCTATGCTGCAATATTTGGCACACACAGTCCATCCTCTACCATAAGAAGAGTAGGACTTAAAATCTCTTAGTCTACAGTGAAGCTACACTGTGCTCTCTCATAGTCAAGAAAATGCTTTTGAAGGGCCAGTTCAAAAGCTGGTAAAGTTCAATGGTCACTTTCAGTCAGGCTTTTGAGGGAACTAGTTTTATTTATCCTTCTTAAATAATAGTTGATGTCGTCATGACCCTATCGTGATCCACAAATTTGAAAAGATCCACAGTGAAAAATATAGTTCTGATAAGTCCCTTTGTCCACGACTTGATAAGCTCTGGGAAGCTTAATGCCTGGGCATGGACAAAAAATAGCATTTATTCTGTAAATGTGAATAGTTCAGATTATTATTTAATCTTGAGTAATTTCAACTCTGATATTTCTCCATCGATATAGTATAAATATAATTCTTAAGTAAAAGTTCGTCTTTGATTGACACCAAAAGCTGTCAAAGCCACAAAGCATACAATGTACAGATGTAGAAAAATGACTGTGACCTTGTCTGAAGCAGGCCAGAGCAATCTTTCGCAAGCTGGTTTGTAGTCATTGACTCTGTATTTACTCTGGATGTACATAGCTTCTGCAAGAG
Source organism: Tinamus guttatus (assembly GCF_000705375.1). The sequence goes on along the minus strand of NW_010582647.1, from coordinate 356,623 downwards.
ATATGAAAGCAGTAAAGGTTTGGGTTTTTTTTTTTTCAATGCTTTAAACATTTCTGTTCTTATCTACCCTGTCTGAAACCTGCTGCTCCATCACAGAATGAATATCTGCATAAAACCCTGTAGGGGAAAAAGCACAGTGAAGGCCTCCTAATCAAACCCTTGGTTACCCAGTGGCAACATAACAAAACTGAACATAACATGCCAAAACTACCTGTTCAAGCCAATGGCAAAATAACCTCTTCAGCGTGGCCAGAAAATATAGCAGAAGACAATTACACATCGCTTATAGGCATCAACTTGAATTTTCTTTTCATTTGGTCTGCAGGTGACTTCCTTTTACAAAAGTATACTACTGGTTATAGCTGAAAGCAAACCAACTTCAAGAGACAGGCTTTCAAGAGACATTACAGCTTCAGATCCTTGGGCTGCAAAATGCACAGAGCCTAAGTTCATTACAGGAGAACCATTTGCAAAAGTCAAATATCAGATTTTCAGCATCAATTTTATATATCAAAAGAAAAACACAGTCCTGTCCTTGGATTTATTTAATGTAATTTTTGTAACATTTGATGGCGAAAAAATGCAAAATATATAACTTCAAAGTTTGTTTACATTTTAAATGAGTAGGTTCAAATTCTGGGACAGCTGCCCTACTTTTCCTTATTTCTCCTCTTAAAGGAGCAGTTCTATGCCTCAAAAAATCTTCATAGTCATCCTCACTTTTTGAAATTCTCTTTTATACTCTTTGGGAAGAGAATACTCCATGCTTGCAAACTTTCCTTAATATTTTGGCAAGTGGCAAGGGAACTTAAAGCTTTCTGATGGATATGTAAAAATGCAGCAATTAAAAAAGAAATCCCAAACTAAATAGACAAGAGAAACACTGATAATGGCATGAGCCTAGTAATTAGGCATGTCATGTTAGCTATATGGGGAACTGGAGCATCTGGACAGAAGCGGGAGAGAGAGAGAGAGAAAATAAATCTGTTTGCGTAGAGAACAGGAAAATGAGAAATATATGAAATAAAGCAGTGCCAGAAAATGTGAGGGAATGGAACTTTGTCATTACTGTTTAAAACTTATTCAAGAAAAATTGTGAGTCAATCAATGGCATGTCACAGAGAGAGCCCGTAGAGCTTTTTCTCTCCATGAATTGCAGGCAGTCACCCAAGGTTATCACCGTAGCTAAGCTGCATTAGCTTCAGCAAAAGGAAGTGTTTTTAAGGGAGCCAGGCGATCAAAAGGGACCTGATAAACGAAATCAGAGAAAACAGATATTCTAGACTCTAGCTGCTTTAAAACTCTGACTCTACACAAAGAGATGAGAGAAATGACTAGAAGCCCCAACAAAAGCACACATGCTGTAGATTGGGCTTCCTCTGTAAGCCCTCCCTCAGCTCCCACACTTGTATTGCTGGAACGGTGAAAGGAGGGCAAAGCCTCTTTTATGTTTGAAGTGTGAAGAGAGCGCACTAAGCAGATCAAGTAGTAAGTATCATATAAGAACAGAAAATGCTGGCAACAGCAAAAATAACTTTCACATATTTATACTTCTACTAATGATGATTAATAATGAAATACATAAACTTTAAATAAGAAATGGTGGAGGCAGGAGATGACAATTTACAAAGAAGTGACCAGGTTGGCAAGCAAGATATGCGGGGTGATGTGGAAAGGGGAGTTAGAGTTATTGGTCACTGCAAATTCACTCAATTCTAATCCATAACAGAGGCTTTTATTTGATTTCGTGATTTAAAGCTGACATAAAAGCAATAGTATTTAAAATGGAAAGATAATGGTTGGCTAAGAGAAGTGAACAATGGCAGAAGACAGCCCCTGCCTGTTACACTCTTCTTTCCTATAAAAAGTAATAGTTTTATAATTATTGTGTATACAAGCAATCACTGAATTATTTCAGTACATTCACTGCATATTCAAAGCATGTTTTTTCATTGTTACATGTGTTTGGTTTTTTTATTCTCTAAGATTATTTATATAACTTATACAAAAGTTTGCTCTTTAAAAGTATCTGCAAAAACTTGAACATATTAATGTCCCTTCTCTATATTCTGAATTGAGCCATATAGGAATGCATAGCTCTACTAGCCTGGGACAATTAAACTCATATAATAATAATAAAAAAATCAATCCCACTGCAGGACAAAAAAAAGTATAGGCATTGTTTAAAGAACTACAGAATATTTAAAATTTACATAAATAAATGTTTGCTCACATTACATTTTTAAGGAACATAATACTAGAGATCAAACCACCTTAGGAATGTACATGTAACTCTCATTTTCAAAAAGAAAGAGGAAAACACAGTAACTAGGGCACCATTCAAATAAAAATCAGTTCAAAGATAGTCGCTGTTGATTACATTTAATAAACAGATAAGGGAATATGCTTAAAGCCGAACTCAAATAAACTTCCAAGTGAAGTTAAAAGTGGGTTGGTAGCAATCTTTTTCCAATAAATTGAAGGAGTAAGAAAAATATTAATGGTATGTAGTTATAACTACGCAATTACACTTTGTTGAGATAAATCTGATACAAAGAAGCACAAACTCTTGAACACAGATCTGAATCAAATCTCTAAGCTTAGATCTAAATGCAGGTACAGTTCAGGAGATTCCAACACACATGATTTATGCTCTAAGGCTTTTTATATTATTTTCACTTTCACTGATGAGATCTGATAATGTGAGATACACCATCTAATCTGATCACATCCTGTAGATCTATTTGTGAAGTCAAGAGGTAAAAATGTGAGACAAAATTCATGAAGATTTAACTGTCCATTTTCAAAGGATTTTAAGTAAAACAAGCCAGTTCATAAGGAAATTACTTAATAGTGCTTCAAAATGAAATATGAAAATGACAGTAAGAGCAGTAGATTTGGTGAACCCTTGTGTGATTAGGAGACGGTTGAATTCATTTGGAAAAAAAAAAAAAAAAAGAGCGAGGGAGCGAAATAAAAGAGTAAGAATAAGCCAAAATATGCGTGTGTCTTTCTTTCTCCTTCAGGCTGACAGCAAAAACATCTCCTCCAGTTCAAAAAATTAAGGCTCTTAAATAATGGAGAAACATAACAGGAAACAAAATATAACAGTTCACATACCTGATAAAGGTCTGCATTCAATAAAAAATTAAAATCAGTACTGAATATGAAAAAAAAAATAAAAGAATACAGAACAATTATGTTAGGAAGTAAACCATAGGTATTTTTACTAAACCAATAAAATTTATGAAGTACCTCCCACATATTCTAGCTACCAACTATCGCATGGGATTGCCTTTACTATGTCAAAATAACATGCATAGGAATTCATTCAGGGAATACGGTTTCACTTTTGTAAACATAAAAATAAGAAGTAGAAATGCTACATATGCATTCAGTACAGTTCTGAAAGATGTTCTAGCAATATTTTAAATCAGATCTTGCTTGATGGTGATAGACCATCAGTCTCTGTATTACCTTACTTGCAAGAGGCTGTCTACAATATTTCTTAAGCAATGAAAATCTAATTTCTTTTTAATCTTCTGTTTTGCTACTGAACCACAAAGTGTCAAAACATTAGCAAGAATGGAAATATCACAGGACTTATTGTATGTGTATTATGGAAGAAAGCTAAAGAATCTTTTTTTTTCCTTATTATGTGGCAAAGAAATGTTTGAAAAGAGTGTAATATACTAATGAATGCTTTGGCATATGTAGGCATGTTGCTTGCACAAATCCCAAATCAAATCTATAGATATTGAAATCCAGTTTGTATGTTTACTTTCCTCTGTTGCCATTTCTTCCAAATTAAGGTGAATTATAGTTGGACATGAATATAAGCATACCTATAATGAAAATTAGGCTTTTGGTGGGCAATTGCACTCTTACCAATGTGTGTGTATCTCACCAGACTTGGAAAAACATGGAATTTTAATTTTGACCCACTGATGCAGCAAATTAGAAAGAGTTGAAGACATTTGGAACAAATGTGCAATCCTGTAGGCAGAGAAAATTACTAATATTAAATGAAAGTTCTGCCTAGATTGCCATTATTACTGTTTCAATCTCTCTCAGTAGTACACCCTGGTAGAACTGCATCAAAAACCAAAGCATGAGATTCAATTTTACATGAAAGAAAGAAAAAGACTGGATAATTCAACTATAGAAGACAGGGCAACTTCATAGAGTAGTCCTGCAGTGCCAGATATTGATTCTGGCTCCTGATGCAAAAATGCAAAGACTGAATAAAATCCAGATTTAATTTACAAAGATGGGTTAGGGCCATAAAGATCCCTTCTTTTGTTTTAAAACATTTTCTCACTAAAATCTGAATCCTCTGGCTTTGATGAAGTTTTTTACCTATAGATGTATAAAAATTGCAGGATACAAATTATCATCGTAACGAGGTGGGGGTCTGTTCATGTTTCATACTATGTGCCTTTAAGTGAAAATGAACAGAAGAGGCAAAGAGAGACAGGAGAAAAATGAGTACTGGGAAGAGGCTGCTAGTATACCTGTCTACAGATATCTCCAGAAGTGACAGTGCCCACTTTGTGTCCTTGTCTTCTATATAAAAAACAGCCAGGAGTAGCCATGGTACGTGATGGTTCTGTATTCCAAACCCAGCATATTAATGAGGGTAGAAGCTCTGCATACACCGCTGCTTCTTCTGAAATTGATTTTAGATATTCATAATTAATTTGTGAAATAAGTTAGCAGAGCAACAGAAATATCAAAGTGTCATGTAGTTTGTTGCTTGGAAATCATGAGTGGCTTCATTAGTTACATCAAGACTCAGCCTGTTGTGTTGTTTAATTTTTTTATAACAAAGTCATATAGTGAATCTGACATAAGCATGGTAAATTGCCTCAGACATCATTCCTATTTCCATGCATAATTAAATCAATACTTACTCATGTAGAAACAAATCCAAACATAATTTCTGGTACAGACAATTAGCCATGCAAAACTGACTGATACAGACTAAAGGACAGATGTGGAGAGAAGGGTTAACTTTTTAAATCTTCATTTCTATTCCCACTGACAATGAAGAATATACAAATAAATTATCTTTATAGCTTTTTCAAGGCCAGTGAGAATTAAGTTTAGCTTTCAGCCTAGCCAATCACTCTTTGTTAGTCAACTTTGCTTTCCCGTTCTTATGCACAAGAATAATGCTACTGTGTTTTGGATTAAAAAAAAAAAAAAAAAGGAAATCTAACAGTGTGTCTTTTGGTTTTATTTCCCTAAAATTTTTATCATCATATAAATATAGCTGTGTGCTACACTTGGAGTCTGAGACCAGAGAAATTTCTGCTGCTGGCTAAGGGGCTTTCTTTCCTGTGCTGGAATGTTATGATGTAAATGTGTCAAACTAGGAAACGGGACTAACACAGACACTTGCAAAATGCTGATGACTGTTATCTTTAAGAAAAAGTTAAACTCCACTGTACTTATTACTTTCAGAAACAATCAATCGCACAGTGTCAGATTAACCAGACTTCCCTGCATGCACCAGGCTGTATTGCTGAAGTTGCAAGAATCTGTCATTTTACTAAACTTGTATTTCTTGTACCTGGTGGAATGAAGATTATTGCTATTGTGCTGGCAGCTTTGCTGGCACTGTCCTGGGTATAATTTAAAATTACTTGCCTGATCATTTGGCCTTTTGAGTGCTCGATCCATGCTTTAGAAAGAGAGAACAAAAGAGATGATTGTGGAGCCAATACTTAAATGGATAAATGATGCTAAGTCAGCTACCGGCAATAAGATAGACTTGCCAGAATTAGCTCAGCTCAGAGAGTCTACTTACCTAACCTCTACCAGAAATGAAACTTCTGAAATCCTGTAATTGCAGAGTAGATTTATTGTAACAAACACTCCCTGCTTCACTCTGTATGCATTTTTATGCCATAGGCAGGTCCCTTCACAGTCCATTGGCTGTCGTGTTCCTCATCAATACGTTGCTCCTAAAACGCTCCCCAAGTTGACATTTTAGCAAGCTCCTGACAGACAAACTGGATAAGTGAGATCATGAAAATCACCTGCACAAACAAGGCAGGAAGAAATTGTGTATGCATTTGGCCATGTCTGTATCTGTGGTTGTCACTCCATGCCACAACGCGCATAACAGCAAGACTTCTATTAGTAGTTAGTTACTGTTAGCACTATTGCCAGAGAGTGCTACAAGATCAAAGCCAGGCTGGGCCACAGTCAGGTTGTAGGTGCAGCTCGCCCAGTTCTAGTGTTTCACACATCTCCACCCGCTGAAGAGAACCATTATTATCATAATCATAGACATAATTATATCATCATTTGCCAGAGCCTGACTGATCATCACAGAAGCAGCAGCTACATTAGTCACCTGCATAACAGCTGTGAGTGTCAGAATTTTTTTTCTCCACATCCAAGAGCAATTGCCAACTAATTCTTACTCCATGATACAGGTGTCTGTGACATAAGGATACCTGTCTGTATTGTCAGTGATACAATCTTTTCTGTTTACAGCTAGTGACTGCAGCATCCACAGGTCATCAAATGAGTCTCTGCTTCTTGACACATTACTACAAGGTGCAACTTGTTGACAGCTCTGCCCAAAAGATCTGCTTCATTCTTGCATGGAGAATCTGTCAGAACTGGGCACTGAAAATGTCCTTCAAACTGCCTGGTGTCTGAATCTCTTTTGCCCTCTTGGTGGACTTGTCTACAAAGCAAAGAGCCATGCCAAAATATGGCTAATGTGTTTTTCTCTGGAAATTCTGTCCTGAAGACTCTTGCATCTTCTCTCACACACTTCTGTTTCACCAAGTTTTATTTTCTGCTTGAGGTAAAGAGCAGATTCTTTCTGATGTTGCCATAACAACAGGTGGAAAACTGACCAGCCTGGGCACCAGTGTCAGAATTCTTCTGACCTTCTTGTTAAGCAACCTTCAGAGCAGGCAAATACTCTCTCTCTCCAGTGTGATTCTCTCTCTCTCTCTCTCTATATATATATGTATGTTTTTCTATAGAAACAATAGAAACCTTGTCAGGAGGTTTCTACCAGCATACTATTGGTATGCTACCACTTGAGAAACAGTGCAAGCTTAGGGGTAGTAGATTACAGCTTTCCACATTCTGGAAGACCCAGACTGTGTTGTGATACTAAGCATTTGCACCCAAGCCTGCAGGAATGATTGATGTGAGCTTTGTGGAAGACATTCAAGGATCTTGGCCATCCTTCACTGTCCCAAGCCATGCCTTGTCTGGGTTATAGATGAACCAGATTTCTGATTCAGTAGTAACAGTGGTTACTTCCTCCTGACTACATGTCAAAGGATCATTCAGTTTCTACTCTTACTACTTAAAGTATACTGAATGTTGACTGTGAGAATGCTAAACAAATTGAAAACAACTGCAGGTCATCAACAGCGAAAGTTTCAGATACAGGCCTTATGTGGGTTGGGGAACTGTATACGGGAAAAAAAGACATGAAGCATGAGGGAAAACACTAAGAGATGATGAGCATCTCTTTCTATTAGAGCAACGTTGTGGCCTTTCAGGTGCATGCTCTATGCATACAGAGCCATAATTCATTTCAGTCTTTATATTTCATATATATATGTATATAAAACATATATGCATATTGAATCCTTTGAAATATATGTAAGTCTATTAAGTCTATTTTACTTTCACAAATCTTAACCAAATATATCTTAGTAATCTGGACTGCTACTGGAAGCACAAAGTTCTAAGGAAACAAACACCAGAAATACTGCAGCATTATGCACAAGCCTGGACTGTTGGAGAGAATGTATATGCAGAGTGATATGTGATTGGAATGTAACTGCATCTTGAAGCAGCCAAAGGATCTTGAAGAACTCTCTTCCTTTCATGAGGGTCTGTGTAGACACCAATGCTCTTTGCTGATCTCACCTCAGAGTTGTGTGGGTTTAGGTGGGTGCCTGAGTGCTTGAGTTCTCAGTGCTTTGATAGGTCTAAATAGCATGTAGAAAGCCAAAATAATGTCTGGGATTCTTAAAATGCCCTTGAACTCAGAATCTTGAAAACAGATGGGTACGCAAGCATTAAAGTTTTCACCAAAACACAAGAAAATCACATTTAAACACTATCAAGTGTTCACCAAAATTTTCTCTTAGCAACAGAAGCATCTAAGATACTCAAAAATATCTAAATGTTTTTCAGCATATGACATAAATATGATTTACCTTTGTCTTAGTGTTGAATTACTATCTCACAATAGACAAATAAGGCTAAAAAGCCATGAAAAGGGCAAACCCTTTTGAAAGGAAAAAATATTATTTTCTCAGATAATTATTATGAAGATAGAAGTTTGAAAAGAGTGAAATTAGGATCTGATGTAATATCTGATGATTATATCATATCTGATGTACTATGCCCAAAATCCAGGCAGAGTTCAGTGGGAACCTGGCATTTCCTTATCTTCTGGTTTGCCCTTGAGTCTTACAGTTTCAAATAACGCAATGATCAGTGGACACTCCAAACAGGCAGTGTTTCTTTCCCAGGTGATGAGTCAGGGCCTGATAAAATTACACATCTTCTAAACAGCAACAGAAATAAGATTATTAATTATATAGATTAGGCTAAAATAAAACAAAATAAAATACTATTAGCTTATTTATTGTTTTGGAGTGCTTTACTGCAGGAGAAAGCTGATGCCTCTTAGGCAAGGCAATCAGCTTTTAAGCCATAATGGGCTAAGACTTTATGTATTATATCCTGTAGTAACTCCAGCAATTCCTAGATGAAAGTTAGAATAAAGACTCTGAGTCTTTTCTTATACACTGTCCATACAAAAAAAAAATACTATTAGCTTATTTATTGTTTTGGAGTGCTTTACTGCAGGAGAAAGCTGATGCCTCTTAGGCAAGGCAATCAGCTTTTAAGCCATAATGGGCTAAGACTTTATGTATTATATCCTGTAGTAACTCCAGCAATTCCTAGATGAAAGTTAGAATAAAGACTCTGAGTCTTTTCTTATACACTGTCTATCCAAAAAGACAGTGAACCAAAATTAATGACAGATAAGATAGTCAGCTGTCAGATTCTTTTGCACTAGGTAAATTTACATAGCCATTTCACTCCTGAAATTATTAGAAATGGTTGTCCTAATTAAAATTACACAAGTGTTCTTTGGTTCTTCTATCATCTTATTTTCTAATTCCTGATTTGGGGAATTTTACAAATTTTGAGTGCATTAGATTCACTAATATGCTATTAAGGACTTATATATGATGTGTACATTATATACCGGAAAGTAGGAACAGATATACTGTAAAAAGTCCAAAGACAACTTTAATTGTTGCCTGCATTCTTGAACAGCCCAGAGAAAAGATGCAAAATATAGACAAACATGGTTCAAATGATTTTTTAAAAATTATTTTAGATGTATCTCTGAACTTCATCCCAAGTCTTTATGTTGCTCTCTTATGTTAACCAGTCAAAGCAGGGTTTTTAAAAAATCCTTTCCTTTATAACGGCAGAACAAGATTATAAAGACAGGCAGATTTAGAGAGCGTACCCTCAATTCCACTCCCACAAGTAGTAACATAAAAACATTATGTCTAATTTTGCTATTCCAAAAGTTTGAGTTATTCTGTAACTAGAGATACGGGTTCCTGTCAGGAGTGGAATGAACAAACTAAATAGATTTCAAAGAAAATGGCAATACAGACAGCATAAATACTGCATTTTTTACTTGTTTGTCAGGCCCTGACTGTATTGCTAAAACTCTTTACGAAATATTTTTCAGACCTGGATTAATTAAAAGATAGATAGGTCTGTCTAGGATACTTTGAGGAACATGACAAAATGTGCCATCTACAGCTTGAGAGAGACTTTGTAGCTTCTGGGAATTGATCACATCTGACAAAAAGAAAGAGCATGCTTGGCATTCCCATGTGTATTGGGAATTTGGTTCATTCCCCATGTTTCACTCTGTTCTTAGCCTTGCTTTGGTATTCACATCAAATAACAATGCTTTATACTGCCCTCAGTAATAAGAAGGTGCCAAAGTAACCTTTAAAGATAAAGATTAAACACATCAAAAAAATCGCTAAATATTATATATATATAAACAAGAAAAATACGTGCAGAGTTGAGGCATAAACATTAGAGTCATGACGGATGCTATTACCTATGCATCTATTTAAAGAACAGAACTTTCTCTCCTTCTTTTTGCAGTGAAAAATGCTTTTCATTTTTGTTAAATGAGAAGCTAAAAGTATTCCCTAGACTTGTTTAGTTATTAAAGCATCTATTTAAAGAACAGAACTTTCTCCTTCCTTTTGCAGTGAAAAATGCTTTTCATTTCTGTTAATTGAGAAGCTAAAAGTATTCCCTAGCCTTGTTTAGTTATTAAGGGAGATAAATGTTAAGACAGGAATTGTGAATGACCCAAAATGAACTGGGCACTTAAAAGCCACTGAAAATCATTTAGCAAACTTTTGAAATACCTTCCTTGAATAAATAAGGCTCCTGAAACACAGCATTTAACAGTTGTACATTCACAACTGTCAACAACAGTTGACTCTGTTAGGAAAAAAAGGAAAAAAAATAGATATCTTGCTACAAGAAAGGGGGAAGTCTGAATAATAAAATAAAAACCCTTTTACCATCAATATGAGTAAAATCTGATTTACTTGCCACTTTGTGTTCCTGTATTTTATGAATCTTAATCTATTGGTTCAAATAGCATGAGGTGAAAGATTTGGAAAATTTCAAAACCTTGCTTAATACTTCCTCTTCTGCAGTTCCATAAAGACATAATGAACAGAGGTTAGATGAAAAAAGCCTTTATTTCAGTTCAAAAAGTGAAGGATCAAACATAATTACTCCTTTATGAAGTAATTTCTATTTTTAATACAAGAAAGATACTGAAATCAGCAGTACTTCTCTTATAATTAATAGAAATTATGTCTTTCTTGAAAGCCAATGTTTTCCTTATCATTGAAAACAATATTCTTCAACTTCAAAATATTTTTCCCCAGAAAACTGCTAAATACAGTTCTCTTGAGCCTCTGAAATGTGTCTATTCTACAGTTTTAAAGTGTCTGGACTAATTAGAGCATGACCTGCACAATAAGGGATAGACAAAACTTTACCAAGAAATGATGACAGTTCAAAGAAATAAAAGAGGTTATTTGAGATAGAGAGTTCTGTGAGCTTGGCAATTCGCAGGGGCCCTCTAGGCATGTGAATTCAGCTTAGACCATTATAGATATTCCAGCAGAATCCTGGAATGATTCTCAGTTTTTGCTAAGCACTTTTGAATACAATTAGTTGAAATCATAGCACTACCCACCCACAGTAGAGCTGCATCTGCATTAATGATGGGAACTTCAAAAGGTTCAGAGTTCAGATTCATTTCAGCTCTTCAGTAAGAAGCATCCAAGTGGGTGGCATTGTAGCCTTTTGAACTTGCAGTCTGATTTTCTTTTGGTTTCCTTCTTGTTCCCCCAGCAATTCTTTCAAAAATCTTTTCAATAATTCCTTTTTTTAATTTATTTTCCTCTCTCTTTCTTTGTTTAATGTATATAATGTAGTCTGGAAGACTATTTTTCTTCTTATTATTGCATTGCCACTGCATCTATTTTGTCCTTTATGGTTTTGAGGACGGGTTTCAGATATGTCAGCTTCTAATATTTGGAGATAAAATGAGGAAGGAAGCTCTTGTGATTTAAACCACAGCACAGCAAATCCCTCCCCAGTTCCACTGTGCTTTCCACCTAATAGTGCTGGATAGTTACAATATGCCCTGATGCTTGTGGCCTACCATACAGCATCCTGACTTCTTGTTCCTTTCCAGAATCACTAGGCCCACAGTGGTGATATACTACAGTAGGCTTTGATCTTTGTGAGAGAACTAGAAATGGGAGAATTACAGTACTGCAGGTTTTGAGATTTAAGTAATACACAAAATAAAACACGAATATTAGTTCATGCCAATTTCTGGAATTTTCAATGGCATTTGCCAGTCATATTTGTTGGTAAGTGATAGAATAGAAACTCAGTTCCAGATTCATCCTGCTTCCCTTCTAAAGGAAAATTGTTCATTATATAATTTCTTTGCTGCCTTAATAGTCCATTTTTAACACGTATTTCTGGTGCCATCCACAGGACTTCAATAACTGTTTCGGCCACTAGCATATGTTTAAGATTTCATTCTTGTTTTGCTAATGGCAAAACAACAGAGGGAATTATTTAGATGGGATTCATCTGCAGGACAGGTGAGCAAGATATTTTTGTATTTTTATCGACCACTGACAGAGCAATTCTCTAGCTGCAGGGGGAGAAAAAAAAAAAAAAAAAAGAATCAAATTCAGTTCCAGCCTTCTTTCCCAAATAATAGTCTTTGTTTCAAGCTAGAAGAAATTCATCATCTCCACCATCTCCATCTCCAATTCTTTGAGGCTCCAGTTTCCCTCTCCTCCTGGCCCTTCCTTTCTCCCTCTTTTCCATGTTCAAACCATCTTCCTTTCCATTGGCAACCTTGCTGTGAATGGGCTCCTTGCCTGCTACATCTCTAATTAGGTCTACTTGATTCAGATGGTGAAAACCAGAACTAGCAGCACCTTCCAATCCAGGCCCTTTATCATACACTGATAAAGCTCCAGCTTTAGTATAAAACAAAGCAAGACCTATCAGACTCCTCAGCCCACAAACATATCTGGTTGTTTCTATAAACATTCCTCAGCATCAGACTCAGCACAGCATTTCTGAGGAGTAAGAAATCCATGTATGCCCAGGGGCAGTCTTGATTCAGCTCAACATAATTCCCTTAGCCCAGGGTCTTGCATGCCGGTAAATCAAGTCAGAAGCTGAGTTTCTGGCAATTTCTCTATACATACATGTTTAAAATGCTTTATATTCATACTCAGGTCTTATACAGATGAAGATATGGGAAATAAGGATTTTCTACTGTTAAGCAATATAAGATATACCAGGCAAAACATTCCCCTGATGATATAGGAGGCACCGGCCATAGTGCAATTTGCTGCTACAGCCTTTTCTAAGCCAGACAAAGCAGCCAGCTTCTGCCTGCCCTGCCTGTTGATGCAGCATGTGTGGAATAGCAGGGTTAGAAAAGCTCTCTGAGAGCTAAAATGGGAAAAGCAGAGAACAGTAAAGCACAGAAGCACCTGCATATAAATTTCCCAGTTGATATTTGAATGTTGTCATGCTCACAGGTTTAAACAATAATATATTAATGTCATTGGGTTGCAAGTATTTTGTGTCTTACAGATACAGATGCATAGAGGAGCATGTGTGAAAAATCCAATCCGAGGGGTTTTCCGCAATGCAGTTTTACATAAGGCCTGTAGGAGCAGGCAGAATGTTATTAGACCATAAAAGCACATCAGGCTGATTTATGGTTTCTGATCAAGGTTTCTGTGAAAATTACTCTGCATCACCAGCTCAAGGTGACTGCTACCATTAATGTGTGGAAAATAAATGAGATGGGGAGACTGATATCAGAGGAAGTAAAAGGAAGCGCTGAGCCAGTTTATATAGCACAGACTTCCCATTTTGTTTTACAGTGCATAGAAGACTGTCATCAAAATGATTGCTTTGGGGCAGAAAAGGCAATTCTTGATAATTAGATCTTATGGCAGGCTTTCTTACATCCAGTATATAAGAACTATCAGGTATAATACCTTCCCCCTATACGTTATCTTCTACTCTGTGCTGTAAACATTCTCAGAATGAAGAAAATAAATAGCATGTCCCTTTTCTCTCTGAAATTATTATTTTCCAGAATAGGCAGAATTCCAAAAATGATTTCACAGGAATCTTAGTGACTAGGACTATTTTACATACAATCTGATTGCAATTTGCATTTTGACCAGCATTACAGTAAAAAACAGACATCTTATCCACAGATCAGTGTCCTTGTATTTTATGTTGTTTCATTTATTAGTGCTGGATTTTTTGTTCCATTTTTATATTCTATTGAAGATAAAAATTGTAGTGCCCACTTATATACAAATGTGTAATGTATTTTGTAGAATTTACTTCTTTATATGTTGTAAAATGCACAACAGCTTCTATTTACTTTTATTTTTATTAAAGCTACACTATTCTACATAGTGCTACTTTCAGTTTTCTTTAGATCTTTTTTAATGTTTTATATCATCTGTATTCTTTTTTTTTCCCCAATATGTTTCAGTATAAGTAGAGGAAATAACTGAAATAAAATACATCCGCAGTATTTTACTGAAAGCACTAAATTGTGGCCCATGGAAAATAATCCAGGGCAGACATCTTAAGTGTCTCTATGTTTTTTAAAATCCATTTTTAATATTTTATCTTCAGATTCTAAAATTTGTCATTCATTCAGATGTGTAGTATCATTATATATATCTGGAGATCATCAGGAATGCTCTTACAGCTGGCTATAGCAGCTGATCTTACAGTCATTAAAAAGCAGGTTTTTCAAAGCAGCATATGGAACCAAGATATCCATATCTTGGAGGGCAGGGTTGGATATTTAAGATCACATACCACCTGTGTATTGCTTTCAAAATGGAACTCTTATTGCCTAAAATGAATTTCTCTCAGCAGATCCTCACAGTGAGATGGGAGTACTTGTTTTTAGGTTCACAGTACTCCCTTATTTATAGACTATGTTAAAGGCTTTTTATTACTACTGTTAACCTATAGTTAGGCTACAAGTTTAAGAAAAATATAAGAAAACATATATTTTAACTGGTTTATCCTTCAGATACAACCTGTGAGAAAAGGGCCTTTTGTTTATGTACAAGAGCGATTAGCTTGTACTGTTAATAGGGTGGATTTCCCGGTACTTAATTGAAAGCAGGTGGATAATTAAAACAAATGTGTAGCTAATCAAGCACCAGCCATCGGGGGATGATGAGGTCATGCCTGATTCTGTTCTGGATAAAAATCTGACTTTGAAAGTTGTTTGCTTTAGAGACTAATGTGAAGAAGGTGTAAAGCAGTGATTCCTGAAGAGAGCTTAGTTAGAATATCACTGGCACACACATGCACACAAACAAAAAGACTGACACCGGCTTAGTTCAGGAGCCCTCTTTGCTTTGTAATAATATGATTTTATTTTGAGGTGTGATGTTTTTTGTTAACATTAAGTTTGCCTTTTACTAAGCCAAACATTAAGAAAAATATGAACATGCAAGTCTCTTGCATGCAAGTCTAAACCTCTTGTAGTTCTATAATGTCTTGTTAATATTCTCACACTAAAAAACTTAGTATCAACGTGCTGATCTGCAATGGGTAAATTAAAGGTGACCCTAACCTTAAATGTGCATATTTCCTGTAACCTTTAAAACCTACTTACTAAAATATGATAAGGAAGAGAGCAGAATGAAGGGGCAATTGCAACAGTAGTTAAGCAACTTCTAGGTTGAGTACCACTTGTGTTGTAAGTAAATTTGCATTTTTATGTTTGACTATGTGCTTGTGCAGAGCAGTGGGATACCTGGACCTGCTTTGGGTTAAGCAGGAGCTTGCCTGCATGTGTCAGATGTTTTTGGCTTTTTTTTTTTTTTTTCAAACGCCCACGCTAAGGAGGTTACCGACTTCTACCTCTGCTACTGAGTACAACATCTTGGCAATAACATGCACTGGAAGTGATGCATCTCTATCACCTCTCCCTGCTTCTCTGATCCACTTCTCTCTTATTCCTGGGGTACTTTTCTGATCTTTTTACCTTGTAGGTAGTATTCGTAGCAAAGTCACCTCGTACTTGCAGGAATTAGAGACCTTTATTTCTTAAGCACTAAAATGTTAGTTTAGCTAATGCTTATTTTCCTTGTCTTGCAGAACAAGACCTCTATAAGCAGATATGTAAGTAGTAAAAGCATATAGTCCGTCTAAAGTGCCACCAATTGATTTTACTCTTACTGCTACGGTTCAGTTTTCTGTTGAACATTTCTTTGACTTGATAATATCTCTTTTTAATTCAATCTCAAATTCAACATGCAATTGGGTATGAGAAGGGAAAATGTTATAAGTTTTATAATATTAAATACGTAGCTTGTTACTAATAAAAATACCTTATATCTGCGCTGAATTTTATATTCTACAGTTAAACATAATTAAAAGAACATAAGATTTGTTAATTTTCTTTTTTTTTAACACTTGTGGAGTATTTTTATTGGGTATTTTAATCAGTAAAATATTTCTCATGACATTTAATATATAATAACAAAATCAGAGCTCTGCCCTTTGTAGAAGTTGCTGAATAACATTAACCCTGAAAGTTAGGAAGGAGACAGAAAATTACAAAGTTAAATTGGGTTAAGCTTAGGAAACTACTACAATCAGTATTTTATATTTCTTTCAAGGGCATAATAAATGCTACAAAAGTTAAAAACCAGTCTACCAACAATACTAAGCCTATCTTTTCACTGGTAAGAGAAATTTTTACGTGTAACAAGTTCCAAAGTTAGAGTATTCAAATTATGATGATCCAGAGTCATAAGCCATCAAGGATGGTAGCAGAAATGACAAAGCAAAAACTTCAAGGTTTTTAAGTTATGTATGTATTAAATATATACGTGAATGTATATGCAAAAACAATGCTACAGGCACTAACTCCCAAGAGAACATATCAGGAACTCTTTAAACCTTGATAGCTGTTATTTTGCAGTTTGGAATATATGACAGGCATAGATAAGGATTTATACAAGGGCTCTGTCCAAGCAGTAGGTAGATTCTGCAAACCTTTCCTACAGAGGAGCAGAGGTTGGCTCTAAGGGTTTGATCATCAGCTTTTCACAATTTGGTCTTGGGAGAATAACTTTTGATGTCTCTGATTTGTGTTAATGAATCTTGACCTCATTCCTGGCAGTCCTATGGAAATCTCAGAGTTTAGGGAAAAGTAAAAAATCTCATATATATGTGAAATATATATGTGTATATTTGAAAAACTTTAGCCATACTTTGCTTGATTTCTATACCTTACTTAGTCCGTGACTAGGTATATGCCTTGAGGAAACTGCTATATTTCTCCATACTCACTTTGAGGATCTTCTAAGTGGGTGGAAGGGGGAAGGTGGAAGGAGGAAATAAAGAATGGAATAAAACTAATTTATCATATTGCTCAAGGGAGAGTGACCTTTCAGAAAATATCATAATTCTGACAGATGAGGCAGACTTTGGAAATTTTAAGGGGATAGAATATCATCTAAACTCTAGAACTGCTGCATAAAAGCATGGGTGAAGGTATCAGCCTAAGAGGCTGGCACATCACCTAAGAGGTGTTGTCAGCCATGCTGGAATATCATGTTATGGAAGCATCAGTGATGTGGCCTGACGGGGACAATGGCAGTCAAGAGGTGGCTAGTGATTTAAGCCCTGTTTGGTCCCAGCTAAATCTGTCTGCCAATATTCTCTGCCAAGGAGAATGCCAAAGCCTGCCAGTATTTTCTGAATGCATTCAACACGTAAGTGCTTGTCACCACAGCACAGGGGATGGGGTGTTTAATGCCTGCACAAAAGAAAACAACTCTGAATGATTAAAGCATTTGAGGATGACAATAAATGGTCCGATGATGGTTCTGAGTGAAGAGACACAGCACAGAGGATGGTGAACGGAGTCAAACGCAGAAATCCCTTGTTTAACCTGATGAGTTCTGGGATGAGCCCCAGGGAACAAAGTGCTCCAGCCAAATGCTTTAAAAGAGAGTCTTTCATATGGACAAGTGTTTTCTCTCTGGGGTGACATAGTAGGGTTTAGCCTTGTCATGACATCCAATCAACACTGAACTGGGCATAAAAGACAGGTTTTTATTTGTTTTTCTTCCCACCATTTTAAAATTCAAAAGTGGCTGAGGAAAGGGACAACACTGCTGGATTAAGAAGCAAATGAGTCATTTAGTATCCAGCATATATTCTCACTACTGCAATATTTAGAAGAGAACAACTCCCCACTACTACTGCAGAGAACAACTCCCCACTACTACTGCAGACCTATCGACTTGTTTCAGGCAATACTAGGCAAAATACTAGGACTTTGACCAAAGTTCCACAGAAAGTGTGGATGAATTGCAGTAGTCTAGAAGGGTGTGAAAAGAGAAGAAAAACTATGAGATGATTTTAGGCAAGATGTAAATGATAGAACACACACTGGATTGAAAAGAAAATTTTCAGGGCTCTCTGATCTAATACTGAATTTCATTACTGACTGACAAAATGAACCTAATCAAACAAAGTCAAAAGAATGTCATGATAATAGCAATATCTTGTTCTTATGTAGCACTTTTCATAAAAAAAGAATAAATTTTAAGACAGGTCAAAAACATTTGTTTTTTCACAGGAAAAAGAAGAAAATTGGAGAGACTACAATAGTACTGTAGAAATCATAATAGGAAAGATAATGCCTCCTTAGGTTATTTTCTCAGCTTTAGCACAAAAGATCAGAGGAGGTATGAATGGATGTTAAAGAAAAATAGGTTCAAAAGAGACATACAGAGGCTTTTTTGCACTCAGTGTAATCAATGTTACTAATGGCCTTCCTGGCAGGTTGTTTTGAAGCAGTATTAGTCAAGCAGGTGATACTGTCCTATCTGTCAGAACTCTATTAACAGGGCACAGGCATATTTTCTCATCTTCTGATATTATGGGATTCAGCTGAATTTAAGAAATGTTCTTGAGACCTAATTCTTGGTCATACTTTTTTCTGTGTTTACCTTACCTGTGCATGGCCAGAAGAGCGCCCTTTCCTCACACATCAGAACTTCCTATGTGCTAAAGAGATACTCAACATGCATCAAAACTGGGACAGCTCAAGAGAGTATTGAACCTTAGTATTGGTTTGAATCAGAACGTTTAGAGTACACTTCTACCTACGATTTCCCTATTTTTTCTGTTTATATGCATTGCATTCAGATTAACATTCCCACATAAAACAAAAGAATATGTAAAATATTTCAGTACATCAACATCTGAAGTGTTTTAATATGTAATTACTGAAGATTCAATGTAGATTAATATGTTGAAAACCTGAATATAAGAAGTTTGTTTGCTTTTGCTTTATTTTTCTTTTTATCTCTATGTAGTCTTCTGTAGGCTCTGGACTTCCACAGCAGCAAAATTTGTGGTCTTCATTTGCAGGGTCTGAGCACATTCTTTGGTCTTAGCCTCTGTGGAAAACAATTTGAGTTTTAGCCTGGGTTTATTTAAAACATATATAGGAATTGAAGGAAGCATCAACCAAAAATAATTGTTTCAACCAGTCACTTATGTTATATTTCTGCAATATGGGAAATGTCATGTGTGTGATGGAATTTCCTGACTCTAAGAGCATGAGGTGATAATTGCAAAGTCTTGGCAAGTAATCCCCACAGCAGTCCTTTTCATACACTTACGTGTCATTTTATATGAAGTTCTTAAAGGTGAAATGTATACTTGTTATATACATTGTTTCTTCTCTATTATAATTCTCCCTAATGTTTAAGGGAGGACTACATTAAAGTAATATGATAGGATTCCAGTGTCAAGTGCTGAAAAAAGAAAGGAAGACAATTGCTCTATTTCAGGGGGTTTCAATAACTATTTCTAATCACACAAGTAAGGAAAGTGCAGTGATACTGCAGTACACTCAATGTGATACTGATTTTGATATGGATAAACTGGCAAATAGAGAAGGTTTCCAAGTCAGATATATCCTACCTTTATGTCTTTAAATACATTAGTTGATCCTGTAAATGTATTCTCATCTGGTGGAAAAGTTACTATTGAATAAACTGGGAAACAATAACATGTTCATTCCTAGAGTTCAGCAGTTTAAATCATTTCAATGACTCCAAAGTGATTTGGAGTGTTTCTCTGCTATCTCTTCAGGCCAGATTGGGGCATCTGTAGCATTTACATCTGCAGAGATTAGAGCTAATCAGCCTGAGTAACTTGGCAGGCAGATCAGTTAGGAAGAGCTTGCTGGACCTAAATAGATTCTCAGCAAGTCTTTGGGAATATGGTTTGACATTATACTCGACCAAGAAAATATTTCTGAGACAATCTTGCATATCTTTCTATTAATTAAACATGAATTTCTATTTTGACGCACTGAACAAGTTTGACAGCACTATTCTTAAAAAGTCATATATTTGATGAGCCTCGGTTACCAGTCACTTCATAAATCTTCACAGTTGCTTCTCCTTAGCCCTTTCACTGTGCTTTTAGATTTTGCTAGACTTAATTCCAAGTTATTTTATCTTCTTGGAGTTTCTATTTCCATCCTTCATTTATTATTTGACAATTACCTGTGCTAATTATTGGCCTCAGTCTTTGCTCTGTCTGGATTAGTTCTGTTTCCAATTAGTTGTCTATCCATTCTGCAAGTAAAACTGCTCCTTTCCCCTTTCTTCTCAATCTTAAACATACTCCTGATGTTCTGGTGTATTATTTAGCATTTCATTTCTTTCCTTTAGCGTATAGAAAGACCTTAATTTTCAGCAAGTTATCTGCATTTTCCATGAGGTTTTTCATTCTTTTCCAGTAGCAAAAATGTACCACTTCTACCTTAGTTTCTATTTGAATTGCTCTCTTCTCATCTATCTGTATTTCCACAGCTTACTTCACACTGTGTGTATTCTTTGGAGATCCTGAGAAATGTCTGGCTGAGATATCTCTAAGAGAGAGTCAGAACAGAAAATTTGCAAATATCAAAGTTCCTAGCACAAGTTAGTCTCTCCCAACATCTTGGTGGAGGTTTGACTCATCTGGTATTGTGAGCATGTATTGTAATTATGTTCTAGGTGCTTTTGGTCACATTGATGACAATCTAGCTCCTTATTTCTGTGTTGTTCTTTCCTTAGAAAAGCTACATGGATTTTTTTTTTTTTTCACTAACAAGATTGTTTTCTTCAGCTAGTCAGAGATTAATAAAAATCCTGAACTGTTCCTTCTGCTCAGTGAAGGTCTTTACCCCTTACTGGCATGCTTTATATGCAGTTTCCATAACATCATGTTTGCATTCCTTACAGAGCGCACAATTCCTTTTAAACTTGTTTCCTCTTTGCAACTTTACATTGATTTCTCTTTTCAGCTTTACACAGCTGTCTTCATATAGTCAACAAAGGCATTGCAGGGATTGGCTATTTCAGAATGGATGGATCTGATCAAATTTTTGAAATGTTCAAGATGTTCATAGATGTCTAGTGGATGCTTGATCTGCTCCTTATACTCACAAATCAGATATCTGATTTGTTTACCTATCAATATTATGTGCATAGATATTTTCAGTTTTCTGCAGATCCTGATGTGACATTATGGATCTGTAGCTATTCTGCAGTATCCTTATGATAGAGTATATAAACACAAATGGTGTTTGTGCAACTGTAAATATATTTCTGTAAGTTTAAAGTGATCTTCTTTTTAAATATTGTTGTCCTTAAAACGGAAATATAAATCTTGATACATTTTATTCTTTGTCATTTAATGTACACTTACCTTCTCTGTCACACATCTCATTTAACTGAATTTTAAAATATTCAGAATGTTGCTTCAGTGTTATGCTATTTTTAGTACTTTTTCAAAATATGAGCTTGTTTCTCTTTTCTCTGCTAAGGTCAAGTACTGGATTAGCTGGATTAGACTGTGACATGCACAGTGTTTCTACTTTCCATTGCCCTCAGCTCACCAATGAAGAAACGGCCACATACATTTAATATGGCAAACATTCAAACACTTGCCACAACAGGCACTGACACCAGCCAGAGTAAAGGCGTAAAAGTGCAGCAGTACAGCCAGAAAGTACAAAATATCAGTGCATCAATGTATCATGTATGGCTGAGGGGTTTTTCTACCCATTCAAATGACAAAAAAAAAGAAGTTATTTGCTATGATTCCCAGCTGTCTGCAGGGCGCTCATCTGTTATAGGACTCATTTCAATACACAAATGAATTGTGAGAAACCTTCATGCTGCACTGATATCACACCCAGCCTGTTTGCAAATCGTTCTAGCTGTGGATGTTTCTAAAGGGCTCAGCTATCACAATAATGCCAGTTACGTAAAACTTAATAGAATCTTATGGATCTGGTTAAGAAGAGAAATTTCTGAACTGCCAAAGAGACTCCAATCTCTAATTTTCATGTAAATACACAAGCTTATTCAAATGAACTGTTTTAGAGAACATTTTGAGTTGTGTTCTAAAAAGCACACAGTCAAATTTTGGTCATGAAAGGAATGTCGATGTTGCCATATGGACAAGTGTTCAATGTGATGAAGCTATTGAATTTTGGCAGTCAAATCCCATCCTCATAAACCTAAATTTTACTTATAACAGCCCAAGTTTATAATTTGGGGATTTTTTTTTCTTTAGATTGCAAAGGCTTTTTTTCACATTTTTCTCATTTTTACAGATGCAATATAGGCTTATGAAATGTGAGAGACTTAGAAAGAAAGCTACCAAGGGAAATGACCTGAATGTCATTAAAAACTGTAGTGCCTCAAAAAACTATGGCATCTCAAAAATGAACATATTTGATTATTTTTAAATTTACTTAGACTATATGCTTAATTTGTCATCAAACCTCTGAAACCTTGCAGATTCATTTAAAAGTGTAGACTACACTAAGGCTAAATTATGAACTAGAACAGAGATATTATGTTGCACACATCTCTTACCTTATCACACATGTCTATTCATTCAGTAACTTCTTCACACATAGTCCCTTTCTCCTCTCCACTGCAGCTCCCATCAAATAAAAATCCTATTTTCACTCAGTGTTACCTCAGACAGATGTATTCTGACAGGAGCAGCTAGAGATCTAATTCCAATCCCAGGCTGCACAGCAAGCAATAATCTTTCATTTTAATGTGGTTTAATAGGTTATTTCCAGCTGTAGAAGAACACAATAAAAATATATCCTAGCTATGATAAACACTGGTAAAAAGCTAGTATATAAAAAATATAAGCACCTCTAAAACTTAAAGAATCATGGCATTCCAGTCAACCTTAATCAATATAAAAATGGCAATAAAATCCTAAAATACGAGTATTCTCCACCACTAATAATCTTATCCTTGGTGGGAATTGCAAAAAGCTAATGCTCCGGAAAAGATGGATCTTTTCCTAAGAGGTGATCAATATCAGATGGCTTTGGTAGTTTTCTTCCAAATTAATAGTATTGTGGACCCATAGGTACTAAAGCGAGTCTTACCCTATAGGACATATTATCTCCACTTCATCATTGCTAATATCAGTAAGCTGATATCCTAGTTATCTTAGGTTAAGACCAAGGTAGGTTCTGTTTTATAATCCGAGCTGCAGTTGACAGGCTCTGTAGATCCAAATTCTCTTCAATTGCATCAGACAGAAAATTTTATTTGGCATCATCATTGCAGTGATTACCCCCTTCAGAGAGTGGAAGACTACAGTTAGATTTATCTTTAGCCTTGTCTTCACCAGGCTAAACACAACAAGCTCTTTGGGAAGCATTTTATTTAAATATCAAGCATATTCTAGCTTTATTCTCCACGCAATAGTTGAATGTGGCAAAAATGTAACTTTCTACATAATTTTTAAGAAGTACCATGTAATGCAAACAGGTCATTTAACTTTGTCTTTTGGTGCCCTCTTCACAGGCTTCTGGGGCCCAGTCTAGTGACCAGAGACATAAACACGCAGGCACTCTTCCTCGCCTGGGTCATAAATCAGCAATGTGTAATCAATCAACTCCCAAATAAGTGAACACCTGAAACAAATCAAAATTCATTTTTTTTCTTTTGATACTTTTATGAGAAGCTAAGTTTTATTTGGTTAATGAAAGAAAATTTATGTCTATTAGTGTTCCTCATAATTTGCTCAAATCCACAGGGACTTTCAAGAACATTTAAGTCAATACTCAATGGCTTTACCCTGTTGCAATATTGCCAGTTGTAATAGTCTAAAAATTATCCAAAATGGTCTTAAAATGATATTTTGATAAAAACATATATTTCTTCTAATATTTCAATCTTTAAAGTTCAAATGCGGCACATGGAGCCACACTTTTTCTGCTATATATGAGACCTACATAAAAATAAATATTTTTACTTGTTTCTTTTAAAGAAAAAATAAGATATACATAGAAGTAGCTCATCTATGAATTACATACACAGGTGTCTAATTTCAGAGAGAAAGTGAATATGGTATCAATTCCTCAGCTATGTGGATGTAATCCTAAAATCTGAAAGGGAGAAGGCTGAATTGTTTCAGTAAGGAGCATAAAAGTATGAAAGAATAATGACCACTGATCTCAAAACACAGCTCGTGTTGTTTTAAATTATAAAATACTATTTATTATAATCAAAATTTATAATCAAAGAAAAATCAAAAGAAAAAAATGATATCCTTATGTCTCTTCTCCTCTAATTTCTCCATTAGTTTACATAATGTCTTGAAATTAGACAAAAGGAAGACCTTGTTTGTGACATTAGTATGTGCTGGAAATCTGAACAGTAGGTATAACTGTGTTCAGATTTAGTAGACTTTCTTAAAGTGAATGATTAGTAAAAATGTAATTGATTTTGATCTAATATTCAGATCATATAATACAGTTACAGAGCTCCTGACAGTGCATTTAATTTTTATGCTCAGGCATTTAAAAAAAAAAAGAAAAGAAAGAAAGAAAAGATAAAGAAAAGAGCATCAATAAGGGGAAGTATTTTGTGTATAAAAAGGGTTCTGTGTGGGAAGGTGTTAGATAGTAATTATGAGACTTTTATTTCACTAATTATTCTTTAGCCTTTCAAATGTCATTATAGGTCACAGAGGCAGCCGTTGTTCAAAGGAGACCAGAATTTAAATAGGAAGGACACACTAGAGATGTCAAACTGATACTAACTTGAAAGAATATCAAATTCTGCATTAGTAAAATACAAGAATCAGCTACGTGACAAACTTTTTTATATTTGTATTTTCAAGTTCACCAACTTTTCTGCAGCATTTTACTTGGCTTTTACTTCTCATATTGACCTTTGTGAATTTGCAAATATACCAAATTTACACTCATACATCATTTCATTAAAGGTTATTTATAAAGAAAGTTAAATCTACATCTAAATTCTATCCCATCTGTCTGGAAAACCACAATCACAGTCAAGGATGGCAGTGACCAACCACTCTTAGAAGACGCAGCCTATAGAATTTTTCTTTGTGATAGATATCAACAGAAGAAATAGATAACCCTTCCCTCATTATCAGCAGAAAGATATTGTTTGCTACAGGGGCAGCTAGGGGAACATGTTTTGGTGCACTTTATTAGTTTCCTACCATCCTTAGTGAAATGCTAAACTGAAGGACGAAGGCCTTGCTCTTACCTGAAGCCACTGTCCAGTTGGCCCACTGGTTGCTTAACTTCTAGAGCACTACCACCTGAGTGGAAGGTGTGTTTGCACATACGTGCGCCTGTGTGTGTGTCTGTGTGTACATGTGTGTGTGCTGGAGGGAGGAAGGCCCCCGCAAAGGCTCCTTTAGCAGAGCTGGTTGTGGTGAAAGTCCCCTGAGGCTTATGAGCAGGGCTTCCTCAGTGAGCTCTCCTCAAGGCCTCACAGCTGGTGCTGTAAATCACCTCTGAGCCCAGGCGGCCAAACACCTAGTGTTTAACACACACAGGGCTCTGACAATTGTATTTTGTATTTTGGGATCCTGAACACTGGAAATTCTACTGCATCAGAAGACTTTTCTTCCACCTAGCTTTAGTACTAGGAGTTTTTATTTAGCAAAAAGCCTGTCTCAGTGAATTTTGATGGTTAAGATATGCTTACTTACCAGAACTGTATTTTATTTAAGACGCAAGATGGAAAAGTACATACAGATCTGTCCATAATCATTCAGATAATCTTCTAGCATGCTGTTTGTGTTTCAGAGCTTCCCAGTGATTATATTTTTTCAGTTCAACTGATTCTAAAGGCAGCAGTCCAAAGTATCTACTACTCTTTTCTAGAACTATAACTAGCAAGGATGCAGTCTGAAAGTGTCTCTGTCACTCAAAAATGCCTATTCTCCTCTTTTTGAGGTTTGAGGTAGCAGTAAAGACCTGAGACAATGACTGTGCTGCGACAGCTACCCAGGGAGATGTAGAACACCTTCCCTGAGGCATTCCTACCTTAAACAAAATGGAGTTCTGGTACTCTGGCATAATATACCCATCTAACCTCACCAACACAGGCCCTCACCACCCTCTTGTCCCAGGGAACTTCTACATATATACCTAGTTCCATGCCCATTAAAATACCCACTTGACCTTGTAGCAATTCCGTTACTCTGAAAAGAAGTGAGAGGATTATTTTGTTTGGTTCTTAGCTTCAAATAGCAAGAGTATTTGGAATAAGGATAACGCCTGTCCATGAGCCACACTTTCTACTAGACATAAATACAGGAACCTTAATTTATATTGTGTCTTGACAGGGCTAGTCCATGCTTCGTTTGTGCTATTGTTCCTAAGAAATCTGTGATATTCAGGAAGAAGGTGAGAGAAGGTAGTTGTTCATTCATGGTGTTGCTATAAAGGAATGAAACAGTTATAATGATAAAGTGAGGCTTTGTGCCAAGGCAGGAGAAATGACTTTGGTCTGATTCAAGGTATTAGGCAGTCTTAAATTGCCTCAGCAATGCAAAGGGTAAACCTAAGACAAGTAGCTTGCTAAAAGACTGCCTTTTAAGTGTAGAGAGGCTTATCTGGGCAGAACTGTGCTATGACTAGAATGCACTAATTAATTTAAGCTACCTACGTGTTCTTTGGCTAAACATCGGGTAAGTTGGGAGGGACATAGATTTCCACAACAGTTTTACAACAATATTGAACTCAGTTTGAAGTCCCAAGCTGTTTATCCTACAAATAGTTATTTCTGAAGTTGGAGAATGCTGTTTTTCCACACGGCATCTTTCATGTCTCAAGCTACTAGAAGGTATTGGGAAGTGTTGTCACTTGCCCACTAGAAATGATATAAATATTATCAATTTCAAAGGCCACTTGCTGCTAAAAAATTAAAATATTAAAAATACTAAGAAGGGAGTCAAAGATCTGTGTTTGAACTGATGGCCAACAGCTAAAGCTGTTTCTTTTTCCAGTCCTCAAAGTTCTCTACTACAAGGCCTAAAGTTTTTCGGTTAGAAAATGTCTTTTGTAAAGCAAAAAGGAGAAGACTATCGGGTTACTATTCTTTTTCTTCTTGCCTACAGGGTATAAGTTACCAGCAAAACTTTAAACTCGATAAATTTTGATGTTATTATAGATGATAAAAACTGAAATTAGATGGTTTTATCGTGCTACATTTAACCTAAATTTCTCTTTACTGTTATCTAAAGATATTCTTATCTGTATCAGGCATACATTTATTCCAAGAAATGTTACCTTTGCTATTTACGATTCATGACACTGTTCTAATTTCTTCAGAACTGACATGGAGAAATTATATACCTGTAAAGAATAAGTCACATATGCTTAACTGTGTTCAGGGAAAAGAGCAGATTTAATACTGAAGAACTTTGGATGAGGTGAGATTTGAATTTTGATTTTAGAATGTTTGAAAAGCAAGAAATATAATTTTTAGAATTGAATTGTTGGTTCTAAAACAGCAATTCTTACATCAGTAGTTTATGCTTCTTCTTACCATTATGCTTCTTAAAAAAAAAAAAAAACTTATAAATATTCCTTTGTGTGATCTTGCCCATAAACAAGTTAAAACAGATTTCTCTAAGTCACTTACCAAAACCACTAAGGAAGAAATGGCTGAAGTCTAAAAAAAAGCATATATCTTATGCAATATTATGATACATCATAGTCAACAGCAACTATGATACCTCTTTGTTTGAATAGTATTTGTATCTGCATAAGCTGTTGCATAAGAACAGAAGGCATTTGTGTTGTCTCCACTCCAGATATCAACCATAAAAATACAAATTCTCCAAAGCTCCTTATCTCAATATTGTTAATAACAATCTGCCTATCAAAAATGATCACAAATGCAGCAGCTGTCTCATTTTCAGTGTATTTTCTAAATCCTACAAAGCTGAAACTCTTCGCAGAGTTATTTAAATGTAAAAATATATATGTATTTTTTTTCTTCTACAATCTACTAGTATCTGTTGTAGAAAAGACATTTGTTATACAAATTATAATTTGTTTAGTAGTTCTGATACGACCTAAATAACCCCATTCATTTTGTGGAAACAGTTTGAGAGCCTATGTTGCATTATTCATTAATGTTGTGGATAACAACTTCAACCTCAGGACTGTTGAGCCAGCACTTTCATAAGCAGTAAATTCGCTGAAGGAGAGAAGGAGAAAAATTGTCCCTGCACTGAGGTTTGAAAAATAGTCTTCACTACAGGAAGAGTTTACTGAAGGGGTGTATAAGAGGAATGAGAGGAATTCCTCTGAGAGGAAAATCTTCCCCCAGAATTTTTTTGGGAAACCTTAAGCTCTCTAGAAGATAAGCTAGATAATAATAGAGAATAGCATGGGTTTTTTTGTTTGTTTGTTTGTTTTTGCTTACCCTCCCATCTGATGATATCCATTTGCACACTCTTGAGGCTCTCTTGAAAAGTGCTATGGAATCAGTTTTTCCTTTATTTCTCTCTTATTTATGTCTTTTTCTTCCTGGTCTCCACAGAGCATACAGCAGATGTTGTATGTGTGATCCAAAACACTGCATTTGAAATAAGTATGTAGGGGGAGGAAATGAGGACTGTCTTCCCATGACAGGATTAACCTACACTAAACTTCTCCAATAAACTGATATCTTTACTGTGTATTGATTTCAGTTTCGTGGTCTGTTTATACTGGAGGGCAGAAACAGGCTCCAAGCACACACTCATCTGGTCAAGGCATTAGTCTTCGGTGTCACTGTGCTGTGCAAACCCAGTAATACTGTTTTGGCCCTTGTTAATACCATTTTTACTGCACATGGACTGATTTGGCCATGATAGCCCCATAAATGAACTGCCTATTTCAAAATTCATGGCTATCTCATGAAAACAAATGGGTTCTGGAAAGTTTACCTTTTTGATAGAAAAGAAAGGAAAAGGGATTAATATTTTTTTTCTCATATCAATGTTTTTCTCCAAATAAGAGCTTAATTCTGATATCTTTTTCAACAACATAAATAAAAATTTCTCCTTCGTAATCAAAAGAAATGGCAGGATAAGGAATAGAATTACATGTTTGTTTTTTAAACAGCAGTGCAACACACAAACATATTGACATTAATGTGTGCCTGCCTTTACTTTTTATCAAGCATGAATTATTCAAGGAGTATCACAGCATGTATTAGAAATAATTAAAATGTAAGCAGTATTGGAACTATGTCTAGCATGCTTCAATAGTTCCAAATATTTGCAAGTTGCAAATAAGACCTTTCTGATCTTGATTTCACAACTGTTTTACACCAGCTATAGTCTTACAATCACACAGATTGAAACTGACCTCAGGATATCAAGCAGTCCAACATCATGTTCAAAGCAGGGTCAAGACTGAACATATTAGCTGGTGTGATTCTGAAGACTGGATGTTATGAAACACTAAAATACATGTCAAGGTGAAAAGAATAGTTCAAGTGGGCCTCCATGCTAGTCTGTGAGATTTAGCACTATCTGCTGGAGAGGGGAGGATGTACAGCTAGCAACACGAGATGTGCTGTGAAGGCAAATGCTGAGCAAAAGCAGGTTCTTTGGCTGCCAGTAAATGAACAGCTCCAGCAAAGAATGCAAAGACAAAAACTTATTTCTGTTCTTTAGTCTAAGCATGCAATTTTGGAAAACTAATAGGATAAGTCAATTGACTGGAACGTGACAGTCTTGAGTGACTATGGATCAGTGTGTCAACTTACATAGCCCAGGTGAATTTATCTGTTAAAAAGCAGCCATGACTGTGTGACTTTGCCTATTTTCTAGGAAAATAAAAGATTAACAATTTAAGAATGTTAGATTTTTAAAAATCTGAATGCAAATCCTAAACATGCAGAATAAAGAGGAAATAAGAAAGACGTTACGTGAACCATATTTGCCAAATGCTTGTAAAATAAACAGCAATAAAAAATCCTATTAGTAAATCATGTACCCATGAGATGCTCACAGGTTGCTAAGAATTTAAATAAATCTATTCATATGTTCTGGAGCACAAATACCAAAGAAATCTTTCAGGACTGCAACATGAAACTTGCTCAGGAATGTGATTTCTGTTGAGGTAGAACATCAACAAGGGCTTTTTTTTGATATTGTTATAAAGTTATTCAGATCAAGTTACTCTGTTATAAATATTCACAGAAATTCTTGCTCATTATGTAGGCAAGGTACCAAGATAATTTGCCAAAAGTGGAAAATCTCTTAAAGTCTTCCTTTTTCTAAAAAAGAAAAGATAATGCTTTGCATTCATGTCTGCTCTATACAGCTCTGGTGCAGCTCTTTCGTTTCATTCCTGTATTCTGTGTCTTCACCATTTCTCAGATTTTTTAGAAAAAAAACGCAGTCCCAAGGAAAACAGTGCAAGTTGCTTCTGAGCATGTCGTGTCATCGCCAAGAGCAAGCTCTGTATGGAAGCTGAATGTATTCTGCAGATAGAACCTGCATGGAACTTAGAATTAGGAAATTTATCTGCTAAAAACAGTCAAGATTGCAGAGAAGAGGTATGAACAGTGTGTTTCTTGTTTTTGTTTGTTTGCTTGTTTGTTTTGTGTATTTTTTTATGCCTTGTAACTTGGAAAAAGAATCAAGTTTGTACAAATTGGGGAAATGCTAGAGAGAACAGCAAAAGCACATTTATTTCTCTCTGAGTCCCTCACCAAAGTTCAGGTACTTATACAAAGCAATCATGGAGCTTCTGAGCAAAATAGTTGTGGACATAATTTTAATCAGTTTTAGAATTTATTTTTTCTCAAAAAAGTCTGAATATTAGAAAATATTAAATGTTACAGGAGACCTATATATGGACAGCATGAGACTTGGAAACTACTTTTCTACCCAGCTAAGGAGGTTAGCTTCCTGGGCAATACAGTACTATTTGTAGTGCTTTGTATGTTAAAGAGACAAAAGAATCAGTCTGTCCCAACATGCAGGTGCTGTGTGGCACAATGTGAATGCATTTTACTCACTCGTAGAAAGACACTGTATAGAATGAGAAGATAATCTATGGAGTTACCTAGAATTTAGATAATGAAAGCAGCTAAGAACAAAGGAGGAGCCAAACTTGCCCTTTGTTTTCCTGGTTGGGTTTCTGCAGGCAGGGGTGTCATCATTGCAACCTTGGAGCTTTTCTCTCTCATGGGGTTATGACCTAACCCACCTGCAGATTGAATCAACAGCAATAAAAATTCCTGATCGAGACAAATGGAATATAGTTTCATGACTGTTCATGACAAAATAGAGAATATAGTGAAGTTTATGCCAAAGGTTGCAAATTAGAGTTAAACTAAATATGACATGGGGTATTATTATCTAAAATCAGGTGTTTGCTGGTAATTCCTCCCTAGATATGTTTATTATGCAAAATACAAATTTTATACATAGAACGGCTAATATTCATTAGGCAGAATGTTTCTTTAAGTATCATGGAAAACTTATTAGGAAAAAATAGGAAAGAGAATAAATTAGGAAGAGAATAAATTAATGACGAGTAGAAAATGGTTACTAGGTAAGGGTATGCAGGATATGCAAATGATGCCACTGTGGTATCTAACTACACCAAATCCACGTGTGGATTAATCTAGACCTATTTAACTTATCTCATTTCCATCTCAGTAACCACCTTTTGGTGTCTTCATTTCAGATTCTTTTTCTAAATTGTTCAGCAATTTTTTGATTACTACTCAACTAAATAACATTGGAAAAAGACAGAAAAAAATCCACTTTTGTCTGCCGCTCAGTGCAGATAAATGCATCGTTTCACTCTGCCTGGAACGAACCATGTTTTGCTCCTCTTCTCCACTTTGTCCATGGATTATATGCAGAGAATGAGTATTTGTTAAAAAGCATTTCTTGTTCTCTTGCAGTTTGTCACAGGCCGATAGAAAGCCAGGGTAGTCCCTCTCCTCTCACTTTCAGCTTTAGGAGGGAGCCTTAAACCCTAGTTGTGAAGACCTGTATCTGGAGAATCTGGAGAGGATTTGTGGGACTTGGCACCTTATTTGAAACCATTCAATATATTGACTGTGGTTTATTTAGAAAAAAAAAAAGAAAGAAAAATTATCAGTCATCCATTAGGTTGCAAATATTGTGTCCCAGTATTCAACAAATTCAGTGAAATGTAAAGCTTTTTCTTTGGGAAAGTGTTCCCTCCTACTTTAGTTCTTAATTTTCTCCATTTCATGGAGAAATGTCTCCATGTCATCCCAATACTTCTTAAATCTTCCACTCACCTTATGACCGTTACAAGGTCTTCACAGTCTTTTGCATTATTGAAGACAATTTTGTGGGTGCACGACCCTCAGCGATTTAACCAAGCTATATAATGTCTGTACATTTTTATCTTCTAAGCTCTCCTCAGGGTTTTACGAATGTAAACTACTTGTAGATATTAATCATTAGTAATAATCAATATTCATTAATCTTGCCACCACTACCTTCATGTAATGGGTATCTCTTAAAAAAATCTTTTCTGTTCACTTTGGGTAATGCTGTCCTAGAGCTAGATGCAGCAGTATCTGTTTGAACTGCATTTACTATTGCATGCACTTAATACCATTGCAATTTCAATAAATAGCAAGGTCAAACATAAGATTATGATAGAGTGATACATTTACTGGAACTAATTAAATATGTAAAAAACATGGATGCAACATACTTGATTCATTCCACATGCGAGTGGAGAAGTAGGAAAATGAGTCTGGTACTTATTATACAACGACCTAGAAAAGTAAAATGACTTAGAAGAGTAAAAGGTTGGTTGGGAATTAATTATTAAAAATAATTTTAAAATATTAAAAATAATGCAAGATAAAAAAAAAACACTAGAAAAGTTACATCAGAGTAAAACTATCCTTTTTCTTTCCAGCACTATCAAATATTTTTAAGATAAACTAAAGTTTACATTATGGTGCTAAATTAACATAGAGCAGCCCAGCATCTAACCTAGAATGTGTAGCTACAGCATTACAGAAATGCAGCCAACATTCAGGGTAAGACTGTACTTCAATAAGGTCTAATAACAGACACTTATGAAACCTTTTCTGAGGGAAGAATATGTTTTACATAATGGTACATCTCCTGTTTCAGCTCTCCATCCATTACCTTCTTCTCAGTGCCTGAAAACTGGTGTTTGCCAAACTGCCAAGGAGTAGAAGGAGCCTATCTCTGCAGCACTTTGATGTTTTTTATCCTACTTTTTATCACTTCTACTCTCCTCCTGAAAAGAGGGTTAGAATTAAACTTATAAAAGTAAAACAAACTAATGTAACTCCAGTTACTGAATCTGTGTCCAGCACATATCATATGAAAAAAAAAAAATCTGGGTCTTTATAAGGATAACATTAAAATGATTCTAAAACATAATCACAGAACATGGGAGGAGGTAGGAAGTCTGTCTGTTATAAAACTACCATTTCTGCTCAGTTGAATGAACATGCTCGTTAACTCACCAGCCAACTTGGTAGGAAGTTTAGGTTCTCAAAATTAAAAACCAGTAAAGTAAAGCGGAAAAGACAAGTAAAGATCCCTTTCCCTGTGGCACCTACAGTATAATGAAATCATAGCTAATGATCTGAATCCAAAGCTCAGCCTTGTTTTATGGAATGCTCACTCTTTGTTAAGCAAAGCTGTTTGGGCAAAGGAGCATACTATTGATTTGAAAATTGATTTTTCTTTTTTTCTTTTTTGGTACGTCTAAAGGATAGCTCACATATCACAGGCTTTTGTGTTTTTTGTTGTTGTTTTGTAGCGGTCCAGATGTTGTCCCCTCTGACAGATTTAAGACATAACAAAATGGATCTCTTCTCCCGAATCAGATAGAGTCATATCTACGGTTTTGAATTAGGGCTGTCTGTCTGTTTATCTACAGCTATACATTTATTTACTATTATTATGAAAACCTGCAAATTAGTGATGGAGAAAAGAAGAGAAAGGGAAAGAAAACTTGAGAAATACAGTAATACAAAATATTTGATACAATTTTAAATTCATTTTACAACTTATATTTCAAGCCTCTTGTTTTAGTTATTCTAATTATCATTAATCATCGGCTTCCAGATCAAATTGAAACAGAGAACCCTGAAAAGGTCAAAGCAATGGAGAATACAGCTATCTTTCGGAGATAATATGTGGTATTAACATTCTACTACCTTATTCATGTGACAAAGGTTGTAATGAAAATAGAAAATGGCATAAGATTAATCTGCTTGTGTGATAATGATCATTATATGGGAGACATAGCAAATAAATCAACCCATTCTTGTTGTGGTCATAACAGCAACAATACTGTACATTTTGGTTGCAGAAACTCTGCTGGATTCAAAAGGGTACAAGTCCAGAAATGCCTGAAATGAACTGAAATGCCTATAGAAAAGGTGGTGTTTTCCCCCACCTTTTTTTTTTTTTTTTTTTTTTTTTTGTGAGACCATGATCAGCAATTGTTTTAGACAGTGGTGCATCTCAGGTTTCAGATGCATAAAGGTGAGTCTTCAGATTTTTTACCTAATGATGCAAACAGGTTTTATGCTTCAAATTCCTTGATTTAAATATCCTAACATTTAAAACATATTATATTTATTCGATATTTGAGAAGAAGATCAAATAGTTTGTTACTAGAATTCCAGAGCTACTGGAGTTTGGTAATCATTATTGATTGTCTATCACAATTGAGATTTGGATTCAAAAATGGAATGCTGAAAAATACATCTTTTGCCTTGTTGAATGTGTGATAATATCACTTTTAAAGTATTGTTAGACTTAAAAAGCATATCTTCAAAAAGAGCTCTGCTCATTCTGTTCCACTTCATATAGCAGCCTGCAAATTCCTGCCATGTGAAGTGCATCTCAAAATATATTCTATAAACTGGGAGTGACATTTGAAAAATCATGTTTTTTTCATAAATTGGCTTTTCCATTCAGTTGCTCACAGCAACCACACTTCAGAACTGAATGGATTGTGCTAATAATTAGCTCAAAAATATCCATTTTGACTTATAAATGTAGAGAAATTTTGGATACATTTAAAATTTTAAGTTAAACGATAGTTATCCTTTGCATGCGAATTTGTGTACCTAGGGCAAGATGGTGCCATTTTAGTATGAAGAGGAACAACATCAATTTTACTCTTCAGCTATACAGACTGTCCCTGTATCCAACTATGGCCATATTCTTTTATTGAACTGATTTCTTTAAACCCATAAGTGGAAGCTTTGAACCCAGCACCGCTGTAGTAAAACTCATATATGGGGAGCACCCTATGAGCAGGATTCCAGAGCCAGCTTGCGCAGCTTACAGTTGTTATCTGAAAGTTCCAGTGTTGTCTACAAAAGCAAGGGAAAAGCTAGGA
This sequence comes from Tinamus guttatus, assembly GCF_000705375.1. The sequence continues at coordinate 321,168 of NW_010582647.1, read as the reverse complement.
GGTCTCTGACAGCTGTATATCTTAGCATATGGGGAACATTCTTGCATGTGAGATACATGCCAGAGCAGCTGCAAAAGTCACCACAGGTGTAGCACAGCAGCTGTATTCTGGTTTTATGGGTGTTCTGTGGTCCATAGAAATATTTTCAACTCATTCTTGACCTCCATTGAGAAACTAATTTATTTTGGATGCATAGTAGGGAGGGGATTTGGCCTTACAAGCACAAATAACTTCAGTTATACTGCCACAATTAATTTTCACCCAGCTTGACAGTAACACAGTAGTACTATTCTTTCCATTTAGACTAATCTGCTTGGATATGCAAAATGCAAACATGATAAAAAAAATTCTTCCCACACTTGTAACGATATCCAACAACATGCATTACATTAGGGAAGTATTATTCACATTGATTCAGTCAGTGAATCTGCTCTGTTTTTACTGTTCTGGATCATAGACCATATTTCATAGATCAGATTTTTTTTTTACGTAAATGTTTTAATTGGTATTCCTGAAACCTAGGATTTGATAGTTCCAAATGTGGAAAAGCTGTCTTCACAGTGCCAAGCAGTGTGAAAAAAATTACCCTTAACCTTGCAAGCCTAGTAAGCAATGAAAAGAGAGATGAGTAAAACAGAGGAACCAGATTACTTCTACTCTTAATATCAAAGGTCAATTAGCTGCATCATCCACCTGCAGACGGTTCTGCTCTTTTGCACAATCAATAAATGCCTATTACCCTTCTTCTAGGACATTGTGTCAACTGTTAGGAATTACTGGTTCCAATTTTAGGCTTCCTAAGAACTTGTTTAGTTATTGCAAAGGATTAATTTGACCCCTTTCACCAAACTCTGGGGAGGTTTCCTGCATTTCAGGTATCAAACAGCCTTATTTTACCTTTCCCTGGTAATAAAAACACTGTGCTGTTCTTCCTTTTGATAAAACCGGAATGCTAAATCTGTTCATTTGCATGAGGAGAACTGTTTCAACAGCAATATGTCTTGGTGTCCTTGGAGAGAACAGCCTTATTCAGCATTCAGCAGAGGAACTTGAACTGCCTGAATCTGTCTCATTATATAGGCCATATGCAGTAAGCCAGGCTACCTAACAGCTGCTGGTGTTAGGATTAAGGGGAAAATATTTAATTTGATGCAGAAGCACGTGTGTCATGATTTCTGCAGTAGCTTCTACCTGCTCCCTAGGGTGCATGCTAGATATATGGCATAACACTGAAATCATTTAATTGTGTCAACAAAGCATAGCGAGGTTTGTTTAAAGTAAAAAATTAGTTTTGCAATAAAATTGATTGGTTGATGGCTACTTGACTGTCACTGTGTCTGGTAGATACCAAGACAAAATGGGTTTGTTTAATCCTGGGGTGGGGGGGTGAAATTCCTGTGAGACCAGAGAAAATATACATGATATAAACCTGGATTAGTCTTTCTGTTTAGTAAATCAATAAAACAACAGGGATGTGTGAGGAATAAAATGAATCATCTATCAGAATGGCTTTATGCTTCTATTCCTCCTTCTTCATAATGTGCCTTTTGCATTCCAGCACCCAAAAGCCTTGCAGACAAACGGGCAGAAAAGGAATTTCAGGGCAGATGTACTGCCAATGACAAGACTGAGGGAAGAGGAGAATCCAGCAAGCTGCTTCCCAGAATCTCTGAATTAGATCATTTTAAAATTCCCAGGTGACAGCTAGTGTATATGAAGATAAATTATCACTATCTGCAGTAATGAAGAGTGTATTTTACGCAGAACACTAATAAAAGGACATAAGGAAGAAGGCATTATCTCAGCAGATCTGAAAAAAGTGGCAAACAGCAACAGGTAAGAAAACATAATTATGTCAAGAACGGAAGATATTCAGGGAGCTTGCTTCCCTATCTATCAGTAATCAGATCAGGAATCACAGACACAGTACTGTGAGAAAATTTGAATCTTATCACGTTACTGAGTAAATAGATTTGTAAAATTTTCAAATCTATAAGCATTATTAGGTGAATTTAATTAGCTACTTTAATTATTTGTTTTCAAAAATCTGCTTTATCTTCAAAACAATTCAAGTTACTATCACATTTTACTCCCTTGTGCATAGACTGTGGCTTAGCTCCCTTTCAGCAATACACCAGCAATAAAACAAATTGTAACAAGGGCGAAAAAAAGGCTGTAAGAACAAGGGAAACGCCAAGTGCTTCACTGATGAGAAAGGAAATGCTGCTCAGGAGCATAAATTGCTTCTATTGCTTCCTTGAAGAGGCAGGTGTCTACATGACCCTCGATTCCTCTGTGCTCCAGATTAGATAATGTACAGTTTACACATAATCACTCATCTGGTCTTGAGGATGTGCACTATTTTTCATTACAATGTCCTGATAAGAAAGTCATAGATGATGGTATTGCATGTGACAATGAAAAGTGAACGTGTGTGACATTGCAGCTGTTAGTGAGCAAAGGGGCACTCAAGGAGTGAATGACATTGGGTTGACTGTATGCTGAGGAGTCACCAACTACTCCTGTCCTGCTTTTAATCCAGCAAGGCTGACAGGCACCAAAAGTTCTTGCCAAATTAACTTTTTCAGCACGCTGCATGTGCTGAATTACTGTTTTAATTCCAATTCCTTGTGGACAGATTACACATATCATATCTTTTTCCCTTGCTGTAGGGTACCACATTTCTGCCTAACAGCTGGAGAGAGCCTCTCCAAGCCATATTTAAGATATGTAGCGGATAGATAAACATTTTAAGGAAAACTGCAAAGCCACTTTGGCCCAGGGCATATAAAAGCAGTATAAAGGGACCTGATTTCTTTTTGTCGTGCTCAAGAACATTCTGTACATGAATTTTCCACTTCTGTTTTTCTTATCTCCTTTCTGTGCAACCAGCTGAGCAGTCTTTGATTAGAAAATATAGTCTATAAAATCAGCATTGTATTATTATGCCCTTAACATGATGTCCAGTAGATACACAGGAAAACTTTTTTGTTTTCAGCTGTTCCTTACCTTCTGTAAAGCCTACTTTTCCATATAGGTGTTTCAAAATGCAGTTGCCACAGTAACTACCATAAAAAGAGAGGAGGGAACAAA